>VUQS01074836.1:0-11109 GCA_015108495.1 Heterochromis multidens
TGGCACCTGTTAAGAGACATGCTTACGAAGCGGATTTCAAACTCAAGGCTATCAGGCACGCAGTAGAACATGGGAACAGAGCAGCTGCGAGAGAATTCAACATTAATGAATCAATGGTGCGGAAGTGGAGGAAGCAAGAAGATGACCTGCGCCAAGTAAAGAAGACCAAACAGAGTTTCCGAGGGAACAAAGCGAGATGGCCACAGTTAGAGGACAAACTTGAACAGTGGGTTATTGAACAGAGAACAGCAGGTAGAAGCGTCTCTACAGTCTCTATTCGACTCAAGGCAACAGCGGTAGCACGTGACATGAAGATCACTGACTGATAATGACGAGAGAGATCCGGGCATGCTTGATGCTGAAATCGCCCAACTGTTTACCTCAGAACTGAGGATGAAGAATTTGATGGATTTGTGGAAGAGGAATGAACTGAAAAAGTGAGTGTATTGTTTTGTATTTTATGTTACAACTGAACAATGTTGAGAGTTATTGTGAATGAGTTGAATAAAGTTTGACTTATCTGACTGTTTTGTTTCGCTGAATGCGCTTTACAATCCGATGCCCTTATGTATGAAAGTAGACCCATTCATTGATGTTGCGCTTTATAATCCGGTGCGCTTTATAGTCCGGAAAATACGGTATTTTGACACAATTGTTCTGCATTTTAATTATGTTTTAATAAACAACATACCATATATAGATTTGATGTCAAATTAAAATAATAAAATTTAAATTATTTATTAAAAGAGAAATTACATTCAAAATTAGAGTGGCTGGAACTCTGTTATATTTGAGTTTAGATTTTTATTGGTTCTTTTGTACCAAGTACTGAAAATATGTGTGTGTGTGTGTTCTTTTCTTTCTTTTAGCTTCTGGCTAAAAAAAACAACAAGAATTCTGACAGTACAGAGACTACACATGAAACTGTTAAACTGCCAGTCAAAATATGAATAAATTAACGTAATTTGTTGTTCTGTATTGATGCTTCATCTTTACTGACAGGAGCCAGAGACTAAACAGTCATTGATTTGAAGCTTAGATGGCATTTAAGCTCATTTGCATTCATTTTCATGTATGATTTGTTTTTCTGTTTATTTATATGTATAGATACAGCCAACTGACGTAAAACACATTGCCAACTTCACATTTAATTATTTTCAGAATGACTGAAAATCTGTAGTACATAAAAAATGTAACAAATAAATGTATACTATTGCTTCTGGGATTTAGAAAATATTGATGGCAGCAGGCTCTTGGTGTAATTACAGTCTTATTTCCACCAAACACGTTCTAATTGAGTGAGAATAGGAGGCTGGTGGAGTTTTAATGACTTGTTTTTCTTCAGACACTTTTTGAAGTCTAAATTTGCTTCTGAAATTACTTTTTCTAACATAACTTTCAATTAAACTGAGAAACACTGAAACACCCTGACATCAGCTTTGATTCCAGCTCCCCCAGAGATCATCGTCTCATCAGCTTGTCCCTGAAATAGAACAAAACCTGAAAAACATCTCAACAACAAATTTTCACTGAACTCAGTTACATATGCATTTAAATTATTCTCAGAGGGAAGAGATTTGGCACTTTAAACCTTTTTGTTTTTGTTTTTTCTGTTGCAACAGTACAACAGTGTGTTTTCTAAATTACAACTGCAGGAACCAAACTAAATAAAAATAGAGATATATTGGCTACACTTAACAATATTGACACATTATATGCCCTCATTTTGTTTGTTCTGCATCTGTTTGCTTTCTTCAGACTTTAGACTTCGTTCAGATTTTACCCTACTGTCACATGGCTGTAAAGTTTACTGTTGTTTGTGATGTGAAAACAAAAACAAAGTACCAAAAGACAGCATACACAATGTGCAGTTTCCTGACTGACGTATCTGCATGGAAGGCACAATAAGCTGGTCAGATTCTCTACTTTCAGCAAACTCTGAATGTTACACTACTTTAGTAAAATCTGCTTGTCAGGAAATTGCTGCATTCATTGCTGTATTCATTACGATTAAACTGTGGGTTTAATCGTAATGAATACACAATTACAATTATATCAGATCTACCCACACCTTAATGATGGGGCAGTGATGGTGATAAGGCAATTAACTTTTTACAGTTTTTATTTTTTTTTGCCAACTTTCTGAGCTTTGACTGCAACAGCTCTGTTGATTTTAGCCCGGATTGTGGGTTTAACCTTTGTATTATATATTATACAGTAGATTGTATTGTGTTTCTAAAACATGCCACTATAGTTCTACAGTTGGGGAAATAATTATTTGATTCCCTGCTGAATTTGTATGTTTGCTCACTTACAAAGAAATGAACAGTCTCTAAGTTTTTGAGCGCTGATCGCATCTTCATCATCAACGCATTGTGCCACTTGGTACACCAGACTGGACGAGGAAAAGTCAGAGTATCTGACTCCAGCTTGTCGATCTGGTGACCCATCGGTGCATCTGACTCAAACAAGCTCTCCTCCACACAGTTTGTTTTCCACTGAGTTATCAGTTCTGTCACTCGTTAGCTAACATAAAGTAATGTAAGTCTATTAGCAGCAACCAACCAACCCAGTGACATCACGTTCTGTATTGGCACAAGATGGCACTAAACATGCTCTAACTTTAACTTTAAACACTTATTTCTTAAATCCAGCTTCACAGAGTTAAATCTATGACAGTTTTTTAGGGTAGGGCTCCATGGTGTAAATTAGCCTTTATACATGTAGTGTTTCATGTCCACTTTAAGGATGTTCAGTCTATTAGAATGAATCATGTTGGAATGAAACAAATAATTCATGTTTTCTCCTGAAGCTCCGCCCCCTGGAAAGACTTTTTGGAGGGAAAGCACTGCACCATCCTCCATTTTGTTCACTGGCTTTGGAAACTTTACTGAGGTTTGGAGTTCTACACTTTGAAGGTAAATAACAATTTAAAAGTGAAATAGTAGTGAAAAAGAGTGTAGACCCTGTATACATGTGAATTTTACAGTTTTTTCCCTCTTGATGTATACTCAATAATCCAGGTAAAAGAATCCTAAAAAGTTGAACATTCAACTTTTTAGGGTTTACAGTTTTTTGTTAGTATTTTTATGTAGGCTGGTTATCGAGCTGATTATAAAAGGCAAAAGTAAGGCTTCGGTTAGCTAACATTAACTGTTTTCAAATGATAGCAAAATCAGTAACAGTGAAATATAATGTGAGTTAAGATTCTTGTAATGTTTTATTTTTCTGTGTATGTTAACTGGCTGTAACAAACTTGCATCCGTGCCTGTAATAAGTGGCTGTACAAGCAGTGTGTTAACAGTTAAACAAGCCAATATAGGGTGGGGGATATGATTGGCTTGTTAAAATGTGTCTGCTGCCACAAAATAAGACAGAGTTACATGCATTTAAGGTCATATTTTTGGGATGTTTGCTTTTTTAATAGATTTAGTTTATATTTCTCTGCTACAGACTTTGCTCCTTTCATTTTGTGGGATTGCAAAAAAAAAAAAAAAAGGAAAAGAAAAAAAGCATTTGGAAAGCTGTTATATTAAAATGTGGGCCTGTTTAGATCTCTGTTGGCATAGCTGTTCACAGGGGCTGTGGCTTAATACTGGAAATGTTAATTCTCACACACTCAGAAAAAGTCACTCACTTCTTACAAGGCTGGACCTACATCTTCCACAGGTTACCGAGAGGGACGCATTTCATTTCATTACTGCATAGATACCTGATGTTGGTCCTGCTAAGCCATGGTCCTCCAGAGATACTTCTACTTAAGTGCTGTTCTGTACAGTGGTATTATTCAGCTCTTTTAATTGTATTATTTTATGTGTTAATTGAAAATTTAGTTAAGCATTATGTTAAGAGAAATTTGTGTAAATATAAGTATTATTATAAGGTCTGACATATAATCGTGCACTGACGTGTATATTTACAACTGCTTTGCTTTGACTGATCAGCGTAGGATCTCAGTATTTGTTGAGTATAACTCAAAAGTCTTCTTCATACTTTTCTTTAAACTCATTTACTTTACGTCTTGACATTTTGAAGAGCTGCCTTAGATACATGTACACCTGAAAAAAAAGGATTTCTTTACTGTTTGGTAAAAAAGTAAATTATATGTAAATATCTTTAAATTCATAATTGTCTATATTTTTAGTGTCTGAAGTATCACATGTATTAGCTTTGTCACACATGTAAAGAATAACCTTATTTCTTTAATGTGTCACCAACCAGTTGGATGTCCATTTATTTTCAGAGTTAAGAAAGGTATGTGCTGAATGCTGTACCACTCTGTGGTGAAAATCAAATGCCCTTAAAACTAAAGAAGAATTTTTTATATTTTATAGATCTCTGATATTCCCCCTGTGAAATGAAGTAATCAGTCTCCACTTTGCTCTGACTGTTGCTGCCAAGGCTCTATAGCATTGGTGAGTACTCAGACTGTTTACTTTAGCTGTTTAAATCATATTTTTGTTATTTTCAAAAATGGTACGATAATGATGAAGCAAATGTACAGATAAGGACAGACTTATTAGCCCCCTATGAAAATTAAATTTTTTTAAAAGTATTTCCCAAGTGTTGTTAAACAGAGCAAGGAATCTTTAACAGATTGTCCAAGCATCCTACTTTTATTTTGGATCCTTACATTATTTTACTTTGCACACAGGAACAAAATTATTTCACAAAAAACAAAAACTACCAGGGTCAAAATTATTAGCCCCCCTTGTGCTAATAGTCAGTTGTCCAGACTTTTTGCTGGATAACAGCCTGCAGTCATTTGTTGACATTGAGCAATCCCAGCCCATTCTTCTTTGGAGAATCTCTCAAGCTCCGGTCTTCTGGCATGGACCTTGGTTTGCAGTTCACCCCATAGGTTTTCAATGGGATTCAAGTCAGGGCTTTGTGCAGGCCAGTCAGTAATGACCCAGACCCAGTTTTGCTGCTGACTGCTTGAGGTTTTCTTTCAAAATCTTCACACATCATTCTTTCTTCATGATTCCTTCCACTTGATGAGATTCCCAGTTCCAGATGCCCTGAAGCATCCCCACAGCATATTACTCCCACCACCATGTTTCACCGTGGGGACAATGTTCTTTGGGTTGTACGCCTCTTCCTTCTTTCTCCAAATATAAGCAGCATCTCTGTGGCCAAAGAGTTCTAGTTTCGTCTCATCTGACCAAAGGACACGTTTCGAGTATGCACAATCTTTCTCCAGGTTGTCAGCCTGGCTTAAGGGTGTCTCTTCTGCAGAAGTGGAGTTTTTGTTGGTCTGCAACCTCACAGTCCATTCCTGTGCAGGGTTCTAGTGATTGTCTTCTTTGAGACTACAATTCCTGACTTGGCTAGGTCATTCATTAGTGTCTTGGCAGTTGTTCTGGGGTCTATAGACACATCTCTCACTAATTTTCTTTCTAGAGTCTTTGAAATCTTTCACTTCCTAGGTCTGCCAGGCTTGTTCTGTATCGTGTGGCTCTCTTTGAATTTCTACTTCTCACTCCAGTTCTTGACACTTGGAAACGCTGATAACTTTGTATATCCATCTCCCGCTTTGTGAGCATCAACAGTTCTTTTTCTCTGATTTATTTTATTTTTGGCATGATGCTATCTCAAGTGGCAGCTCAAACCCTTGCTGAAGTTTTTATACTGTGTGTATATTGGAAGATAACCATCAGTTTAAACTTGATTTCAAAAGCTTTGAGCATTGGAAAGTTAAAGCACATCATTGCACAGCAGTGAGTTATGCTATGGCTCAATAAAAAAGGTCAGTTTTTCAGGGGGCTAATAATATTGACCCTGGTAATTTTAGTTTTTTCTGAAATAATTCTGTTATTGTGTGCAAATAGAAATAATTTATGCTTTCTGAAGAAAACTAGTATCTTTAGAAATCCTGTGTTGAAAATCCCTTGCTCTTTTAAAGTGGACATGAAACACTACATGTATAAAGGCTAATTTACACTATGGAGCCCTGCTCTAAAGAACTGTCATAGATTTAACTCTGTCTGTAAAGCTGGATTTAAAAAAATAAGTGTTTAAAGTGAAAGTTTTTAGAGCATGTTTAGTGCCATCTTGTGCCAGTACAGAACATGATGTCGCTGGGTTGGTTGTTTGTTTGCTGCTAATAGACTTACATTAGATTTTGCTAGCTAACTAGTGACAGAACCGATAACTCAGTGGAAAACAAGGATACCAAAACTAAAAAAACAGTCTAAGGGGTCACTTTTGTACCGTCCCTGGCTGCAAGAATGAGTTTTATGTAAAAAAAAAAAACAAGGATATGCTGTCCACTGTCAGTCGCTTAAGCAGTAAGTGGTTCTTCGTTGTTTCGCTAGCTGAACTGAAACAGGAAAATCCACCTGTTAGAGTTTAGATCACTTTATGAATGAGGACCGTGTAGAGGAGAGCCTGTTTGAGTCAGGAAGAGATGCCACACTTTTTGGAGACCTTATTTCCTTGTTTTGGTTTAGAAATTCCTATCTCACATTATCTCACTAAGTGGATTAGTTCATACTAGAAGTGAGGAGAAACAAAGCCCAAATGTAAGTGAAGGAGATGTAACGTGGAGATTTTTTTTCCTGTGGACAAGCTGATGGATGTTAGGATTCCTGATCATGGTTCGGTAAGAAACTTAGTTATGTTTGTGGTGTGATGTGCATGTAGTAACCAGTTAAACTGTTTGGATGTGCTTTTACAAGTGAATTTTGTTTGTGCCATATCCTTATTGTGTTGTGCTGAAGTCCACTTTTGTAATTGTGGAATATTGAGAAATACAGATGCTTGGTTAATGAAGTATGTTTTGTTTATTGCCTTATTGCTTTTAAAAATGTTTAGAATTAATATCATAGGTAGAATTTGTTAAAGTTGAGCACTGTACAAAATATATTTATCATTGACTGAAATCAGCATATAGTACAACAAGTATTTGCAAGTGTACAGAAGTAGCAGCATTTGCATTTTAGTAGCAGAAAAAGTAGTAGTATTTTCCTTAAGCAGTAGCACGAGAATATACTTAAAGTACCCATGTGTAATCAGTAAACAATACCTTTGAGTAATTTTAAAATTAAGAAGTCAAGTTGCAGTTACAGGTTAAAATGTATTACCCTGAACATGATTAAATCACTTGAATGTTAGATAACAGATTTGTGTTACAATAGATGACAAAAATGATGTTGAATCAACATAAGTTTCTCATTCAATCTTATTTAAATGAAATTCTTTGGATTTGCTAGTAAAATTAAGTGAGGGGGAAAAGAGAAATTATGTTAGTTCACCACAATACAATTGTGTAGAACCGATATACACAATGAAACCAAGTAAATTCAAAGGACAATAATCACTTTGAATCAACATGATCTTTTTCATGCAATCTTATGTGAATGAAATACGTTGGATTTCAAAGGACTTTTTTTCAGTGTAGCCAACTAATATTATGCATGTATTTGGAAATATGCAGACCACGTGATATTATTGACATGTGTTTCAAAATTTAAGGTACTATCAAAAACACCTAAACTCTTAACCTGAGAGGAAGAAGAAATTAGAGAATTGTCACAGAGAGAATTTACCAAATTTATCCGAAACAGTTTTAGTTCCTATCAAAAGAACCTCTGTGTTCTCACAGAGGGACAGAATATCAACCAAAAGATCCAGAAAAAAAACACATTACATAAAAGTTATAAGTTGAATTGCATGTCATTGAGTGAAGTAAGTATTTGATCCCCTACAACCCATTCAGAATTCTGGCTCCCACAGACTGGCTGTATGACCGTGTGGCACACACATTACAATCAATTACTCAAGTACAGATACTCCTGATCTCAACTCGTTATGTTTATAAAACACTCCGGTCCACAAAATCAATTTCTTCCATTCCAACCTCTCCACCACCATTGGCAAAACAAAAGCGCTGTCAAAGGACGTCAGGGACAAGATTGTAGACCTGCACAAGGCTGGAATGGGCTACAAGACCACTAGCAAGAACCTTGGTGAGAACGTGACTGTTGGTGTGATTATTCGGAAATGGAAAAAATATAAAATGACCATCAATCATTCTCGGTCTGGAGCTCCATGGAAGATCTTGCCTCATGGGGTGAAGATGATAATGAAAAAGGTAGTGGATCAGCCCAAAACTACACAGGAGGAGCTTGTTAATAATCTGAAGGCAGTTGGGACCACAGTCACCAAGAACACCATTAGTAACACACTATGCCGTAATGGATTGAAATCTTGCAGCACCCACAAGTTCCCCCTGCTCAAGAAGGCACATGTACAGGCTCGTCTTAAGTTTGCCAGTGAATATCTAAATGATTCAGAGAAGACTTGGGAGAAAGTGAAAATGTGGTCAGATGAAACCAAAATTGAGGTCTTTGGCATCAGCTTGACCCGCCGTGTTTGGAACAAGAGAAATGCTGAGTATGACCCAAAGAACACCATCCCCACAGTCAAACATGGAGGTGGAAACATTATGCTTTGGAGCTGTTTTTCTTCTAAGGGTACAAGAGGACTTCACTGCATTGAGGGGCCAATGGACAGGGCCATGTACTGTAAAATCTTGGACGAGAACATCCTTCCCTCAGCTGGAACACTGAAGATGGGCCATGGATGGGTCTTCCAGCATGACAATGACCCAAAACATGCTGCCAAGGTAACAAAGGAGTAACTAAAGAAGTAATCAGGTTATGGAGTGGCCTAGCCAGTCTCCAGATCTCAATCCTTGCTTGCCAACAAGGGTTTCTCCACCAACTAACTCATGTTTTGCTTGGGAATCTAATACTTATTTCATTTAATGACATGCAAATCAATTTATAACTTTTATGTAATGTGTTTTTTCTGGATTTTTAGTTGACATTCTGTCTCTCTCTGTCTCTCTGGCTAGTGCCACCCAATGCCCCCTTTCTAGACACGCCCCTGAAGCCCACGGCAAAGATTGGCAGCTAAAAAAAAAAAGGTGTAAAACAGTTTCAAAGTGATACAAAAGAAAAAATTTTAAAATGCCTATTAAATTAAATAATGATGATAAGAAGTCAAATCAGAGGATTTAAAATATTTTAGATGGCCACAAAGACACACAGATTGACTCCCAAAACCACACAGTTATCTGTGGTCTCTTGATATAACATACCAAGGGGGCCATTGTCTCACAGTTCTTTGATGTGTGATTGTATGTGTTGATGTAGGAGATCTTACTAACTGATCCCAGAAAAGTCACCAGAAAGTTCAGGTCTTTATCTTCCTGCAATCTCTCCATAAAGTTGAGTCATTAAATTAGGATCTAAAGTGCATTCTTGAAATCATTTGTATGAATGTTAATATTTCAATGTCACATACACAGTGGTATTTAAATGTCAATATTAAGTGTTAAGTAGGTTTATAAGATTCTTTCCCTCCACAGATGACCATAAATTCCAGATAGCTATAGAAACAAAGGTATACAGTATATGCTCAAAGGCTGAACTGATCCTGGAAAAGCACTATATCTTCCTGGTGAAAAAATGTCACTGCTCTTTATACAGCTGGGATCAAACAATCTGCAGCCATTTTCAACACACACACTATGATGTATACAAAATAGCAGTCAAGTGGCAGTGGCTGTGGACAGATGGTCTCGTTTATTCTCCTCCACTGTGTTGGTGATTCTTCTCTCAGATCACATCCTCATCTCCATTTTCTGATTGTCTCTGTAAAGGTCACATCCAGAAGTTTCACTCTTTTCTACATGATTTTTTTTTACACAAACTCCCTCAGAAGTACATGTGTGCTTTAAATGATCTCCATATTTGAAAAAGCTAATTTTAAATACTGCTTTTCTATCCAAAAAAATAAATGCATTCCAGGGATATTAGTTGCAAACATATGGTCATCTGACCCACTGTCTAGAGATAAAGTTTTCGTCAAGTGAATTTTTAAAAAATAATTCAACAAAAAGGTGATATTCTTCTACGGAAAAAGTAAGTACTGACTTGGCCTCAGAAGCTAATATTGCTGCCTTTTGAGCAGAACTCAGTTCTTTTACGTGTCCACATAATCATCAGTCTTAGCTGAAATTCTTGACCACTGTTTAATGCAAATTTTCTTCAGCTGCAAGATGTTTGAGGGTTTTCCTTCAAAGCCTCTCATCACATTTAAGTGGGGATTCAAATCTGGGGTTTGACTAGGCCCTCATTTCTTCTTTCATGGTTCATTTGCTATTGTGTTTAGGATTATTGTCCTGTTGAAAGGTTCTCTTTCAGTTCCACTTCACCTTTCTGATAGATGGCCTCATGGTATCTTCAAGTACTTTTATGATACAGAACTGATAGACTGATTTTTTTCAACATAGGTTTTATTAGACTCAGAGTGAACATATCCTCCAACTGAACATATCCTAGCCAACAAAGTTGAAAATTGAAAGTTGAAAAAGTGACCTTTTCATGCCAGTGAAATCTGGTTGCAGTACAGTGGCAAAAACTACATGGTAACATTCTTTTCCTGTACCACAGCGGTCCAGTCTGTGAACTGGTATGATGTATGATTGTACTGACAGCCTTTTTCATTAACAATTGATGTGATCAAACAGTCACATAATGTTCACTACACGCATACAAACTAGCTTCACTGGATGCCCCTTTAAAATAAATAAATAAACAATTATTAATTATGTAAATTACATTCTTGTTTCAACATGTGTTACATGGTGAACTTACTTGTCTGCAGTGGCTTACTCATTGCCTCTCTGTCCTTCCAGTGATCAAACTGTTCATCTGTTATCTCAGTAGGAGTCAATATTTCCAGAGTAAGTGGCCATGAGTTTGAGTCTCTGTCACGGTGAGCTTTTTTATTCTTCCCATTTTTTCTGTTTCATTTTGCTCTAATTGACGAGGGTAAGAACTGTACATAAACTTTACCTTGCTAGAAAGTCCATGAAGGATGTCCATCTGCAGTTCAAGGAGAGTGAGCAGACAACAATGGTAACCTTATGGACAATACTTGTAATTGTTTTTCAACCAGCATTATATATATAGAATGCAGTCAGCTGACAGTTATTCAACATCAAAATGTTTGAGGAGAAATCTTCTATTAGTAAGTCCTAATTTTAATTAGATCGGCATATACAAATCTACAATCTAACCCCCCCCCCCCCCCCAT
>VUQS01074839.1:0-12947 GCA_015108495.1 Heterochromis multidens
TGAAAGGAAGAAAAAAAAAAAAAATTTTTTATCAAAAAAAAAAAAAAAAAAAAAAAAGACAGACAAGACCAAAGTGGAGATGTTTGGCCATAATGTACAGCACCGTGTTTGGTGAAAACCAAACACAGCATATCAACTGTCAAGTGGTGGAGGGTGATCATTTGGGTTTGTTTTGCAGCCACAGGACCTGGGCACTTTGCAGTCATTGAATCTACCATGAACTCCTCTGTTTACCAAATTATTCTAGAGTCAAACATGAGGCCATCTGTCTGACAGCTGAAGCTTGGCTGAAATTGGGTCTACAGCAAATCTACAACAGAATAGCTGAAAAAGAAAAGAATCATGGTGTTGCAATGGACCAAAGTCCAGACCTCAACCTGATTGAAATGCTGTGGTGGGACCTTAGGAGGACTGTGCATAAATGGATGTCTGCAAACTTCAATGAACTGAAGCAACGTTATAAAGAAGAGTGGGCCAAAATTCCTCCACAATGATGTGAGAGACTGATAAAGCCATAGAGAAAAATGATTATTACAAGTTATTGCTGCTAAAGGTGGTTCTACATGCTATTGAATCATAGGGTGTACTGAGTTTTTAACAGGACTGTATAGAGTCATGTGAAAACTTCTTTTCACGACTGTACATATACATTCACATACTACTCTTTTACAACATGACAAACATACCCAACACATGTGAACATCCATAGAAAAAAATCATAGATGACTTTAATGAGGTAATCATAATTTCCCACCAGAAAAAAAATCATTTCTCAAATAAATTCTCTATATTTCTCATTTTGTGGGTCATTTTCTATAAATTGTACTTCTTGACTTACACTTTTCCATTTATCTATATATGGGGGTTTAGTTTTTTCCAGCCTTTTGCCACAATGCTGCTGTCTCAGTAAATAATTCTGATCTCAACTAATGCCTAAAATCAGGCAAAGTCAGCAAACATTTTTAAGACTTTGTTATGAGATTTCACTGGTGATTCAATACATGCAATTTTTATGTCCTGGTGATTAATTAAATTCAAGTTAATTTTGATTATGCTTCAAAATAACAGCCCACATAAGATGTTTAGTGGCGAGACTTGCTTCTAAAAAGACTTTCTAAAATACTTTTTTTTCCTCCATCAGCTTCCAGAAAACACCAACTGCCTGGCATGCTCAGAGGACGGCAGGTACCTCTGTCTGGGCCACTCCCAGGGCTTGTCTGTGTGGTGTGCATCATCTCTGATTCGTGTTGCAGAGTGGCTGCAGGACAGGCTGGAAATTACAACTATCCAGATGACCAGCATGACTGAGACCACCTATCTGCTCGGCACTGTCGATGATATGGGTGAGTTATCATCCACCAGGCTTTCCTTCAGTTTCTTCTGTTGTTTATATCCCTTATCTGTCATAAACATGAATCAGCTGGAATTTTATAGATTACCAAACACAGACTGACATTTGGCCCTGCAATGGCCTGGCATGCTGTCCAAGGTGCACCCCGCCTGCCGCCCTATAACAGCTGGGATAGGTTCTAGCCACCACACTCCTGTCCCCCTACATCTATCCTTTTTATCAACCACTTTCACACATAGTCAGACTTTGCTGCTGCCTCTGGTTAAGATCCTGTGCAATAGGCAAAGTTTCTTTAAGAAGGGATGTTTGGTTTCCAAGAGCCTTGTTGGATAACTTGGCACCATGTTACGATTACTTAACTCCTCCCAAAAAATGATGGACTCGGGCTGAAGGTCGTTGATATCCTCGGCCCACCTTTCTTTAGGTGGGTTTCCCTACCCAAGAAACTGATCAGTTTTAACTCATAAAAGATAACTCATCCTCACTGTCAGTCTGAGCCATTGTTTTGTTAATCAGGGCATTTCATGTGTATTGTTATAGTAAATTTAAATTTAATTTGTGCCTCTTTGTGCATTTGCAGTAGTAATGTTGGTGCATTGATGCATTTGCAGTAGTAATGAACCACTGCCTTAGACAGTAAGGACTATAAAAGTTATTCATCATAGTGACATCATTGCTGTCATCTTCTACTACAGGTGTTGCCAGAGTCTTTGGTCATCACTATGACTCGATTCACCTCCTCTGTGTTATTAACATTATGGTGTGTATTGTCAAATTTTTCAAAATGACCTGTTTATTAAGGCAGGATGTAGTTATCACTTTAAATTTTTCTGTTTTTATTTATATAAAACACAAAAGAAAACTAATAAATGACTTCAATAACAGGAAGATATCAACAAAAGGAGCATTTGTTTGTCATTTGAACTCTTTGAGGGGGGAAATTATGGAGCTGCATCACTCAGCTGTAAGTATGAACTTCTGTTTGAATTTTTATGATGGGATTAAATTAAAGAGTTTGCAGTCAAATACTGAATGTCATTTATTTTGCGTCTCTTATCAGGTGGCGGAGCTATTTGGCTTGAGGTCTATCAGTTCCCTTCAGCGGCATGGCTGAAAGAGTTAGAGATGGCGCAGGTAATGAGCAGCAGCTTAATTGAAACAGGACTGTGTTTTGGGTACCTAACACTCTGAGAAGGAGCAGATCAGAGTTTTTGGAGTCCTGGTTAGGTCCCAGACTTTTTGTTGCCATATTATGCTTGTTTACCATAGGTTTTTTCAGATTTTTCTATCTTCTTGTTTTTTACAAACTTTTTCCAGTTTCTAGTTGTTTTTGTAGTTTTAAAAATTATGTACTGCACATGTCAGTGTCACGAGGTATACGTGGAGGGGCTTCATGAGAAAAAACAAAGTTAAAATTCAGCTTGATTGGCAAGCTTTGTGCGGTCACTCTAATCACTGCTGATCCCTGAGCTCCGTAAGCACAATCCTATATTGTATGTCAGTGAATAACACATTAAATGAGCTGATTTTTCCTATTTTTTATCCTCAGGACCCAAACTCTTCTGGATGGTCACCAGTTACAGTGATGATTAAAATCAGCCAACCAAAAATCCCAGCAGGTATAACTTTACTGTTAGAGCAGAAGCATTACATTCATACTGTGGTATAATTTAACCAAACACGCAGACATGTGTGTGTGTCTATCAGCTTTTATATATCATATCTCGTTTTCATGACTGAAATGAAACATCCGGTTTATATTTTTATTTATTTATTTTTACAAATTAAAGTGAAGTACTAAGACTGAACACAAATTCCAATTAAAAATGCAGCCAAGCAACTGACCTTCATGTTTCTGCTTTTTTTGGCAGGGAAGGCACTCGATGGTCCACCTGAGGCCTCACAGCCAGCAGACTATCTGACACACTGTTTGGCTCTGGACGTAATCAGGAGCAGCAGTCGTCAATTCTTCAATGCAGATGAAGGAAAAACAAAGGAAACGAATGAAAGCCCAAGGTGTGATAAAGTTTGTGCCAATATAATCAGATTTTCAGAGCCGAGCTGCTTTGGTTGCTTGGCTGTGGTTTTAATACGTGTGAACACAAACAGCGTCTACGATTGAAGTCTGTTTTTTTGTTTTGTTTTGTTTGTCTTAAGAGAGTGCATCACCCAAACCTTAATGCTACAGAAAACTGCTGACATCTTGTGTCATTTGAGGTAGCTGCAGAGAAACTAAAGACACTAAAAACTGTAAAGTTCAGGTAGACATGACTCTTTTTTTGAAAACAGAAATAATTAGTTGATTATTTTCAGTAACTTATTGTGTGGATGTCTTGATGGTGTCCTGCTGATGGTGTCATCAGGGCCAGAGGTGGTTCAGCTAGATACTGGAATATTAGTATTTGTCAGTTATTGGTAAGCTTTGCCTCAACTATTAACAATTATTGTGCTTATTTTGTATTTTTATATGCCGGTAATTAAGAGGACCATAGTGAAAAAGTGTTAGAAACATGAAATTCCTAGGTGATAAACTTTAGTTAGTGAGTAAGAACAGTGCTTCATAACAACAACAACAACAACGTCACCAATAATCAAAGCACCACAAAGTATAAGTAGCACACACCTCATATCACTTGGATTTGTTTATACTGGAAGGAATAAAAGATCTCTGGGCATGAGAAGTCTGCAAAGGCAACACCCATGTAATGTATTGGTATTATATGCTAAGGAATAAAAAATGAATGATAGGAAAGAAGCAGTGTTGATCTTTGCATTTAAAACTGCCACAGCTTCAGCAAAAAGCATAAAACTCCTTTACTTACCAAGGGTTTCCCACAGTGGATCAATCTGTTTGTTTGATCTGGCACAGGTTTTAAACCTGATGCCCTTCCTGACACAACCCTCCCAATTATCCGGGCTTGGGACGGGCACTGGGAGTTCACTAGCTTGTTGCTGGTTTGGGATCTCCTCCTGGAATTGAACTGGGGATCCTTTGCATGTAAGGTGAACATGTTAACCACTACACCATGGATCCCTTAAAGTTAAAATGACAGATGTGTTTGAATCTTATGATAGTCTCTCAGCACTCAGTTGATCAGTCCATCAGTCAGTCCATTTATGTTCATTAACAGCTTCATTACATTGATATCTGTTTTTTTCTCTGAAATCAAAAATAATTTCCTCTCGTTTTCTTGGCGTTTAACCCTCTGAGGTCAAAGTCATCACTGGTGATTACCCAAATACTAACCCCTATGCTGTCAAAATATCTGATTTTAGTTCAGATTTTTTTTCAGTCAACGACAAAACAATATAATCATTCTTACTAACATGCATCAAAAATTATTTACATGTTTTCCAAAAATATCCTTTTTTAATTTTCTCCAGAGTATAGTGTTAGGGTTAGGATTGGATCTATATGTTGACATTCCAGGCTCCGGTTGCTTAAGTAACTATCCTTCGCTCTCATTGGTAGTCACTTCAGTCGGTCAACTCAAAGTTGAGAACAGTGTATCTCTGGACCTGCCCACTTTGCATTGCCAGCAGATATTTTGCCTGTAGTCGCTTGAAGTCGTCAAATGTCGTTGACTTTCAGTGCTCTCTGGTTGCCACATTGCTGCTAGTCACTTCCTGTGTTGTTGCCCCTTAAGACCTCACATGGTTAACTGAAGAAAACTAGAATGACACTAAGTAACAGAATTTGTTTTTATCTCCTATAATCAAACCAACAATCACTGCATCATCAGCAAATTCAATATTGAAAACACCAGATGAGTTAGCCCTACATCCATTAGTATAAAGAGTAAATAAAACTGGAGATATAACCACCTCGGGGGCCCCCAGCATTTCTGATCTGTCTGTCAAAAAGGACTTTTTGAAGACCACTGTAAATCGTTAACTGTAAATAATTCTCTCTCTCTTATCTCATATCAGTTACTGAATCTTTTTCAGACATTGCACCCAGCACTTCCTTCTTCCTTGTGGTCCTGGTGGCAGTGAAGCAAATTTTCAGCCAGGTTTGTAACAGAGTCCTGGTGTTTCTGCTTTCTCCAATAGTTAAAATATGCCAAACCCGTTTGGCAGTTTCCACAATAATGATCCTTCTGTCTTTCTGACCTTATATGCATGACTGATTAACTGATTGAAAGCCACAAGGGTGTCCTCTGCTCTGGATTTTATCCCTTATACATAATTGATATTCATCAGTCAAATCCATTAAAGACATATTCAGGTCTGTATGCAGACCATGCTCCTATTAATGTCATTTTTAATGTCTGACCTTTTCTCAGGATTACTTGTCGCTGTGGCTGTGTGGTGGAGTGGCAGCTGTAATCTTCTTCAGTATTTCCTACAAAAACCACCAAAGAGCAAACCAAGTAGGATATTTTATTTATTCTGAAATAAATCTACTAGATGTAACAACAGCATGCTACAGGGCCTTTTTCTTTATACTTGAGAGATTATTTTAATATTGTTTTGGAATATTCTTTTGTTTGAAACAGATGTGGAGCCCATACCAGATGTGTTGTGGCCACACGCAAAGGAAATCCTCTGCTCGGCTGTTAGTAGATGTACCCGTTACATTGCTCTTGGGCTCAATGATGCTTTGGTGTGTGTCTGGGACAGGCGATCCGGTGAGCAAATCCTACGGGGTATCTCTAAAATTTAATCATGTCTGACTTCTTCTTTGATTGGTACTTTACAGATATTCTGCAGACATCCTCATCTGCCTTTCAGGGAATATTAGGAATAAACACCACAGCAAACTACCGACATGGTTAAAACAACACACTGAAAAGAAAGAGAGTACGTGCTGTACTCTCCCCATTAGCATCAGCAACACATTTCTTTTTCTCACCGAGGTTGTATAAATCAGTCGTTGATGATCTCCCCTTCAAAGGCTCAAACTGTAAAAAAGACTAATACTCTTAAATGAACTGTAGTA
Organism: Heterochromis multidens; assembly: GCA_015108495.1. Lineage (NCBI taxonomy): Eukaryota > Metazoa > Chordata > Actinopteri > Cichliformes > Cichlidae > Heterochromis > Heterochromis multidens. The sequence continues at coordinate 6,294 of VUQS01074839.1, forward strand.
AATTGTGTTGTAGTTAGAGAAAAGATGATAAATGGTTGAAGTAACCCCTAAGAGGAGCTGGCAAGAATCCCGCTGAGTTTGTGTTGTTTTACAAGTTCAGTGTGTGTAATAACTTGGCAAAACAGCAGCACCATCATCATACCTTAATTACTCCGGTGGAGCGTTTTATCCGAGTGCGTGTTGCCTGGTGTTTTTAGATTGAAAAGGATTACTTCTAGTCAAACTTATTTAATAGTTCGTACACATCACGTATTGGTCAGATAACTTTAGGTCCTGAAGAAGCAGGACCTGGTTCACATGGGCCCTCGGGATCAGTAGATACTCTCTTCACAACTTCACTTCCTGTTCAGCTTGTGACATTTTTTTTTCTTTTGGCATAAGATGGTGTTTTCCTTTTACTCGCTTACTAAACTTTGCAGACAACATCTAATTTCTGGGACACTTTTGTGCCAGTATCAGTATTACAGTATTATTGTAACTGCTACAACAAAAGAATTTCCCAAAACTGAGACAAAGTAAATAATTTTATTTTGAAAAACATCTTCAGGACCTAAAGGTGTTTGACCAATATGTGATATGTCTAAACCATTACATAGAACATGTGTTGTTCTATGTGTTGTTTCTCCATTTCATAGCCATAATATATGTTTTCAAGAGGTAACAAAAAATACATATGATATAAAGTTATTTTGACCTGAGAAGGAAGGAATTAAAGCTAGAAGGTGAGCTTGGTATCAAAACTTTTTAAGAGATAAGCTGTTTTGACCAGCAACTTATCCCAGGTGTTGATATAATCCCTGAAAGTTTATTCAAATGCACTTTTTAAAGATTTCTCCAGTAAATTATCAGGGTACCAATGCTTGTTTCTGTTCCTCTACCTAATCAATATTAAATTGGTGCAGTTATTGAAACTACAATATATCCCATAATATTGATGTTTAAATTGATAGAAATAATCATACTGAGGAAAAACAAGATTTTGACTCTTGGAAGTATGAAATTGTGCATTTCCCAGCCATGAAGATTTCATGGAGTTCTTGTACTTAAGAAGTTAAAAGGGCTCAAAATTTGGCAGGGCTTCTGTCAAGGATCACAGGTCATGCAGGTCTCAAATGCAGGACTCACTTGAACAGTTCAGTGCATTTATTTACAGTGCAATCACAGTTCAAACAGAAGATCAACACTAGTGAAGGTCCAGGGCTTCCACAGGACAGGGTAATGCACAAATCCACACAGATCCAAAGCTTCACTCCTAAGAACACAAAACAGCTCATGGCTCTTTAGCAAGGGTCTCTCTCACAGAATCTGCACACAAGGAAACTGCAGGTAATTTTTCCACACAAAGGGAAGAAGCATAAACACAGCGGTAAAGGAGCTGAACTTCACTAACTGTTTATGCCTCAACAATCCAGCAAAGACAGAACGTCTGCCACTGCCTTAAGTAGTGGCCACAAATGAGGCTATCAGGAACAGGTGTGTGACTACTCCAGGTGCATGGAAGCAGAAGGCAGGAACCAGAGGAAGGCCCTGCTTCTGCACCAAAACCAACCAATGCACACACACACACACACAATAGAGGAGAGAGAGACTGCAGAGAGGGGAGAGACGGTCAGAAAATGGTGAGCCAGCACGGTGAGGACAGAGGAAGCATGACAGCATCATTCAATATTCTAAAGTTAATATCCAAAAAAAAATCAGATGTTCTTGAGGGAGTCAGACGGGAGGCACTAATTGATTTTTCACAGGTGACCCATTTACTTTATTTCTGTGTCTCTGCAAACAGTCAACAGAAAAGGAGGACTTCCTCTTCTGTCCCCGAATGACACTTTTAAAAAACTGTGCTGTGTCGTTATTTCTGAGTGCTTCCACAGTTAAACACACACCCAGCAATGCCTGACATGACAGCACAGTTCAGTGCTTTACCACGTTCTCAGTCAGCTGAGAGATATTTATTCTCCAAGAAAAACGTCACTGAAAGTGATAATGAGGATGAATCAGTTAGCAGAAAGATGCACAGTAAATCATTTAATTACTTATTTAATATGTGTGGGGATAACAGTCTAACAGCTTTTTATGTATTTATATTATAGGCACATTTAGTCTGTTTATTCCTCTTTGTTTCTCTTTCCAGGGGCTTCACTGTCTGTTGTTTCAATGCCAGAAGCAAACTGCGCCTTATTGAGGACACAGTTTGTGGATTACTGTCCTGTGTCTGCTGATGATTTCCAGATTTTTACTACAGAAAAAGTCCATCTTTTGATATTGTGTAAAAGTGGAGCAATTTATACCGTTACAACAGGACAAGGGACAAAACCCAGCACAATGCAGCTCTCTGAAAGGTTACCTGAGTTTTACATGCATAAGTGCTGCATTGTGTCAAATAAAATGTTTTTACATATCATTTTTATGTGTCTGTTCAGGCCAAAGGACAGCAGGGACCTCACGACTGTCACTGCATCAGTGCCGTTTCTGCAGGGATTGGTAAGAACACTAAGGCTGTTGATAAAAATACAAAATGGATTGCCAGTATATTTAAAGGGACCTACTATTCTTTTCCTTATTTTCTGTCTCATATATACTGTTACATTGGTGGATGATCATATTAAACATGGTTGAAGTTTCAAATAGTGAGGTCAGTATATGTGCAAGTAAACCACTGTGAGAATAAAAAGCTCAGGATTTCAGACTCCACTAAATGCTCCCTTTCGTACGGTTATTTCTACTGTTGGACCTTTGTGATGTCATAGAAAGGAGATGTCCTAATATGGTCATCCCAGGCACTCAAGAAGAAAGTTGGCTTAAATTAATAAGGGTGGGAGGTAAAACTGTTTCAGACTGAGGATAAACTCATGGGTTCTACCAGGGCCCAGTATAAGATGAATAGATTAATTTGAACTGTGAGTCATGCAGAGCTACTCTAGTAGGGTCCAAGAATAAAAATATGGAGTAGGAAATCAACAGAATAGGTTCCATTTAATGATTTTTAACTCCTTTTTAAACTCTTCTTTAAACTTACTTACTGTCTTGTTTTTCCTGCCTCTGTGAGTCACTTGTGATGCAAAGGAGTGGAAAAATGTCCATCCAAGATGTCATCAACAACACCACTGTGTGCTTCCTGACTCCTCCCACAACTCATCGCATTACAACTCCCCGCAATCCAATTTATGCCCTGAACTCCAAACAGCAGAGTCTGTTCATACGAGGTAGACCCAAACACCACAGAACCATTTTGTGATAACATGATGTTCCAGATGAACGTGGCTTTGAGTAAATGTTAGAACAAATGCTGTAAATAAAGTTTTTTTTTTGTTTCTCATCCAGGTGACCAGGACACCAGCTGCAGTGCTACCTCTGAAGAAAGGAGCCAAAGTCAGCTTTTCATCTTCCATTTTGAGGAGTCTGATGTCATGAATCAGTACATTGTTTCACATCCTGAGTCCACACGACAGCAACAAACACTGAGTCACGACACCTTAGAGGAAATCTGCAATCTCTACCTTCAGAAAAGGTTTGCATTGTCCCTGTATTGTATGCACACCCTGTTCTTGAGCTCCACAAACAATTCATATTTGAATGTTAAAGTAGCCTCATGTGTTTCCTATGTTTCCATGTGAAGAGCGCAGTGTGTGGATGAAAGGAACAAAACTTTGAAACAGACATGGGAGCAGCTGGTGGAAAATGCAATGACAGCACAGAGCTGCAACTGAAGAACTGCAGCAAATGATGAATGGCACAAAGGTACTAATAAGGTGGTTCCCACCATCTGTACTGCGCTGTTCTCCCTGACACAAAGTGCAGGATAACATATATATAATTTTTATTTTATACACTTATCAAGTAAAAATACAAAAATACTGAAATTGTTTTATGATATTGTCCTTATTTTCTGTTGTTTAAATATTTGTGATGAATTTGAATTGCAAAAATACTTTTTTTTTTTCCTCATTAAATCATTAATGGAGCAGTGTTCGTTTCCAGTAACTGAGTGTTTCTGATGCCTTCCACTTCCTGGTGTATGGGACACACAAAGACTGTATATAAAAGATGACTACCTCCAGGGTATGAAAAGTGAAGCCAAAGGGGGAAGTCCTTTAAAGCTGCATTTTTCTAATTGCCAGGATGGGGTGACTCCTTTGGTTGCTTGTATAGAAGTCTCTGTGAAACTGAACTTTTGCTCTTTTGGTCTGGGACCTCAGAAAACACTTTCCTGATGAGGGCTCGGTCACTAGTTTTAAGTCTTAATAAATACAACATGATGTTCATTTTGGAAATTATGGTAACAATTAGCATCAGAAAGGAGGATAAAGCAGGGTATTCTTTAACCACGTGATTGGCTGTCCCACGGTTTCTGGCTCGTCATGTCATATTTCAAAACAGCAAGGTGGGAATGCAAAAATGCTTGAAGCTTCACAAATCAAGGGGTGACATCATGGTGGCTATGTACATCTTTTAAATACAGTCTGAATTCCAGATGTGGCTGTCATGTAATAAACATTCAGAAAAATTTATAATTATATGTTTAGATAAGGCTTTAAATAATGAGGGAAACCAATATAAATTAATTAAAAAATAATTTTAGTAGATAAAATTGGTAAAATAATATAATTAGGACTGCATTTATCAGTAAAAGTTTTGTTTATAATGCTTCCCATAAGCAGGAAATACTGTTTTATAATTGGACCAGAGGTTTCATATTTGTGTTATTTGTGGTAAATCGTCCTGACTTGGGATAAATAAGTTGCTGAAAGTTGGTCCTCACACAGCAACACTGTGCCCGGGTGATCTCATGGATCCAAATGTGACTACTTAACCAACTAATCTCAGTTGTTGGTTTGTTTGTTTTTTTAATTTCAAGTAAGATCAGATTTCAGGTAGTGAATGTGGGTTGTAGAAAAAATATTGTTATTGTTTTTATATCTGCTGAGCTGGAGGGGCATTTATTTAAAGGATGAGTGTATTCAAGCCGATTATGGCTGAGCTGAACTCAGTCATAGCATGTTGACATTTTGTTGCCTTTTGGGTCCTTGAATGCATCATAAGTCATGTTTTCAGAAGACAGGAAAAAATTAGGATGGGGTACAGAGGTTTTTCTTAAAGAGCAAATTTGATTATGTAACAAAATTAACTAAAATAATTACATAGTGTCACTTCTTAAGGGTATTTACTGCAAATACGCAGTTTTGTGTCTGGCAAACTCATATTTTTTTAGAAGGGAACATAATCAGATGGTGGTGGAATTTAATGAGCACCGAGGTAAAAGCAAATTAGATGACAGGTGAGATTTGAGATTACATTGGGAACAGAACAGTAATTGAATTATTGAATCATAATGTGCCAGTCCTGTTTAGAGAAAAGTGTCTCTGCTTTTCTTTACACACAAACATTTATCTATGCTGCCATCTTGGATTGTGAAGCCAGGGTCGGTGCGACTTGAGTGGGTGTTCCAGCTGAAAAAAGTCCAACCTGGAACTCAGGATTTCTGACTTTCTGCTTCAAATGGAACACAGCAATAGTTCAACTTTAGTTTATATCTCTTCAATATACAACAAAGATGTTTTGGACATTAAGTCACAGCAGTTGTTTCTGCACATTCTGTTGAATTATGCTAAATAAATGGTTTATAAAATTATTTCGGGCCATATAACCAGTGCACATCAGTCCATTAAAAATGAGCTCAGGCCCAGAGAAGGCAGCGGTGCTTCTAGATTTTGCTTTTATCTGTCCCATGTAGTTATTGCCACTGCAGAATCGTGTCTTTTTTAAAGAAGTGCCCCCCGACGTTTAAAGATCACATACTGTAAGTTTTGGTTTTCAGCTCTGTGTCTTGTGTACATCACAGGATTCAGATTTTTTTTTTTTATTGATATTCTGCACCATAAATAATGAAATCCACTTTTTTTGACAGGTTTACACTGATTACATTACACAGACATCTTTTCACACAATGAGTAACCCAACCTTTCTGGGAAGGTCTTTTTGTACCCAGTGTTGGGATTTTATGTAATTATGTTAACAATATGCTGTGTATTGTTTAATAAAAGAGTTGCAATGACCTGTTGATTAGATATGAAGGGATAGAGCACTAAACCCACTCTGAGGTGGAGAAGGAAGTTCAGGTTAATGAAGGCTATAAAGTTATGTTTTTTAGAATAGTTTAAAGGAATTAATATATTATAGTAAGTTGCATATTCTTTATTAGTATTAATGGCTGAAGGAGACAGAAAATGAAGTTGCTTAAATGCAAGATAAGAGAAAATAGCTCCTTAGGTTGGGGGGAGATGCAGTAAGGAATGCAAGGAGATTCTCATATAGGGCGCTGTCCCGGGGGATTGGATGAAGCTGAGCACCGAGAGGCTGGGACCAGCCTGTGCGCCAATGAAAAGGAGGGCTAAGTCTAAACCACAGCCCTCCTCTGCAGTTTGACCAATCATATTATATTTCTTTGTTTCTTTTGTTTCTTAAAAGTTATAAATAACACTGTAACTGAAAAGTCATGATCCTTTTCTGGGCGAATTGGCCTGAAGCCAACTCAGTCAGAGGAGGTCCTTGTACAAGCTTATTTTAATGATCCCACTTGAAATAAAACTTTTAAATAAAAGTAAATTTGTCTTCTCTCAAAAAACACGCTAACAGTTTCCAAGTAAATGACTTTTT
>VUQS01074841.1:12112-26529 GCA_015108495.1 Heterochromis multidens
AAAACGGACCCCCCCCCCCCCCCCACACACACACACACACACAGCCAATACTGAAAAATAAATAAATAAATGAATAAAACAGAAAAGATCAGCTGGTTAAGCCTCGTGTTTGCCAAGCAAATCTCCAGGTGCTGCAGCTCATTTAAGGCTCTGTTATGGCAAATTGGCAAATGTGATGATAAAGTTAAAGTGTAAAACTAAAACATGTAGAGTAAGAATATAAAATGTAATGTAATGACTCTACTTATCATGTATGACATTGTATGCAACCTGAATATAAAATAACTTATTTTGAGGAGGCTCTATTTAAATAGTACTACTGACATAAAGTTACATTGACTTTTAAGTTAATTTGAAGTTAAATGCACATCCACATTTGAGAGGAAATCACGATGGCCTGTTTCTGAACACAAACATCCAACAATCAAAGTCTAAGCCCAGTATTACTGAAATAATGATCACAACACTACCAAACAAATCAGTTGAATTTAGATTTTAACACCTTCGCTCTCACCAATGCAAAGTAACCCTTGTTTAGAAATATTAGGTCCAAATTGTAAAATGAAAGAATTATGGGCAAGTATAGCCCTCAGTATGGTGGCAAAAACAAGATAACTTGGTGTAAGCAAGTAAAAGTAGTAAAAAAAAAATATATAGTATGCATTACATTAAATGCACTAAGGATATTGTTAACATTTACAATGTAGTTTTAATCTTGTATCCTCTGAGCATGAAACTGAGACCGTATTTTGGGCATTGCCTGGTTGGTTAATGACTGCCTGTCATTTATCATGCTTCAAACTGTTAAAGTTATAAAAATAATCTTGTAATAATGTCGGAAATGTGAAAATATGCTGCAGTGTGCTCACAGTCTATACAGGAGTTATTCAGTCTTGGTTGCTGTACATATAGAAACTTGACTGCATCATGATTGTAAAACAGGATTAATCAGATATTAAAAAGAATAATATTGATGTACTGAATAATGCACTCTCATCAAACAAAACATAATGCTATGATTCAGACCCGAAGCAAGAAAGTTAGAATGTTAGATGTGAGTGTGGTTTATGAGGTTAGGTAGCATGCCATATAGTTTGAGGGGTTTTGATTTTGCGTCTTTTCCCTCTCCCGAGATTTACACAAGCACAGATTTATTAGGTGTATAAACTCTAGTAGTGTTCATAATGAAACATTTTCTTCGGCACCAAAAAATGCTTCTTTGTTTCGTCGTTACCCTGTCCTAACACAGCACAGTTTTTCTTGAAAATGACACCTTTTCCTTATCGCAATCATCGATTTTTCCAAACAAACAGGCTCCAAGTCACTTCCACCATTTCCCACCCAGACTAACCCAATAACCTTGAACAAGAAGAGCTCTGTAGGTCCCCGGGATCACAACCCTCCCCACCACTTGCCATGGCATCCTACTCTAGATGTCTGCATCCTCATATCAGCCTGAACGGGGATGGAGTCCATATGGTTTGCAGTTTAGGGTCCTGGGAGACACTGAGCTTTTCCTGCCCCTAATTCCAGGTGGAGCACATAGGGTTTCTTAACCTGGAGACAGTAAAACAGCAGTCACAGTGAACAGTTACAATGCCCAAACATGGAGTGAGATAAGAGAGGTCAAAGTGACATGGAAACTCCAAGAGAGCCTGCCAGCCAGTACAAACAATGACTTTCATAAGGATTTTGTGTTGCCTGCAAACAAGGTGTCTGAGGCCCTTTGTGCTGCAGATGTGTGCCTGCAGCAGTGGGTCAAACTCTCTGTCCCCCTTCTTCATCAAAGACAGTCGTCTCCAAGGAGGAAGCGTGCACATGATGGACTCTCTCTCTCTCTGTCTCTCGCTCTCTGGCTTTGCTATTAGTCAGCATCTCAGGGTAGCAATGCTTTATCCAGATGTTTTCTTCCACTTCCAGGGAAAAATACAGAGGTGCTGCTTTTCTGAGAAGATTATGAATCAACATTGTGAACAAATGAATTGCATGGTTATTTTGTAGCACAGAACTGCCTCAGACGATGAAGTTTTCATAATCTCTCTCCTCGAAGCAGAGAATTTGCAGCTTGTTGACTGGTAGGAAATTGGAAACGTTCAAACTTGGTCACGGGCCATTAATAAAACCTTGATGACATTATTGATTTAGAGCCTGCCTTGCAGTGAGAGACAGTGGTCCTGTAAAACCTTTTATTATATTACCATATAATACCATAATTATTTACCATAAAATATCTTCATTCACATGCAGAGGGCTTTGCAGCAAACGTTTTAAGATAAATTTTCTCAATTTTTTTTTCACATGTCCAGATGTGCAGTAATCAATCCACTGTGTGCTGAGCACCAAAGCGTTAGGTCCGAGTGAGTCAGATTCACACAATTTTTTTTTTTCTCTTGAGGAATGGGCAGATGTAGATGAGCATACATGGAGCCCCGACCCCCCAAAAACATGTGGTGTTACCCTCCTACAGTTTAATAACTTATCCAAGGAAATGGCCAGTTAGTGTTTAGTCAGTATAGACCAGTGCTTTTAAACAGCGACAACAGAGTTTTCGAAGTACATAAAGGCCAGGCTGGATTGTGATCACATATGATCAAGTATTAATGCACAAAATGCACACGTCTATTCTAACCAATTTATAAAAACAAGTACAGCTTTTCATGTTTTATTTAAGAAATATATTTTGCATGTTCTGGCAGCATGGTGTTTGGAGTCTTTTGGATGCAGCGCTGTTGCGGGCCCCGCTCCCAGGAGATGTATGTATTATTCCTACCTGCACACTCCTGTCTCTGCAGTGATTTCATTTCCAGAGCTTCCCATTGGAAGGCCTGGATCCAAGTCACATATGCTGCTGCTTTGAGAGCATATTGTCTTTAAGGTTTCAACATTTTGCAGTAACGTACCAGCTTGTAAACGTGAAGAGCGTGGAAATCTTTGGCCTCACCGGATTATAAGCCCAGAGTCAACCATGACTGGTTAAAGAGAGAAAGAAAACAGCAAAAGCTCTGTGGTTGGTAGAGCGTAAACCAAAACGTAAGCAACCATTAGGCTCAATAAAGATGTGTTTTTGAGAGCCCACTGTAAGCACATTCTTCTCAACATAATGATGCAGACACGGTTGGTTAAGTGTGCCTCATTAGGTAAAGAGCTCATCAGTAAGCGTTTGCCATGAGTTTAACTGGGGGAGGGCGGGCGTGCGTATGCGCGACCAGTCTGACAGCCGACTTACCTGCAGACAGACGAGATGCTAACCTGCCTCTGTCTCTAATTAGCAGACACGGCCCTGTGTAATTTCTGTCCTGTGTGCGTGTCATCGGCTCGTAGAGCTGTTATTTTGCTGAGCAGGGAGAGTGTGGGCAACAGCTGGGAGAGTGCTTAACAGATGGTGAAAAACAGAGCAGTTGATAGCTGAAACAATGTTCCATGTATGAGTGTGTGTGTGTGTGTGTGTGTGTGTGTGTGTGTGTGTGTGTGTGTGTGTGTGCGTGAGTTTGTATGCAGTGAGGTGGTTTGCAGTGCTTAAGAAATCACAGGAAAGCAGTGAAAAAGGGGCCAGGGGAGTCCAGGGTGAAGGGGGTGTTTGGGCAGGGAGGAAGTTTGGGAGTGTGCAGGGAAAGTGAAAGTTGCGTTGGGGTCACGTAGGGTGAAGAAGGAGCACACACACCCACACACACACACACTGCACAGGGAATTGCAGCCTCTTGTGCAGCTTTTAATTTAGTGGTAAGCTCATGTGGGGACTATAGACAGATTTTATAGTGCTGACTCTTGAAACAATGCCTAGTTACTTGATGGTTCATTTGAACTTTATGTGAAAGCATCATTTTAATTCACAGAAAACTCATGAGGTCTTTTATAATTTATGAAGGATAAACATGTTTTCATTTATTTAATGTAAGGAAAACACCAGAAAGTAGTTGCTCCCTCATTTCTGATTGTATGGCTGCACCATGGGTTTGCATGTCAGCAATTAGTTTTGCACATGCTGAGCAGAAGTCAACCAAGCCCACAAAAACAAGCGTGTTTGTCAACTTTTATAAACCCCTGGCATTTACATGCAACCATAATCATATGTTGCAGCATCATAAATTACCCAGGTTTTAGACAGATGTTAAATAATTTATGGTTTCCCTAATATTGTCAATTAACAGCTCTTAGGAAACTGCTGCAGTGTCTATAGTTGAATTATACTTTAATTATAAGAAAAAAAATGCTCCCTGGTAGGAATATGCGAACAGAAAGGAAGAAACATGGAAGCTAAATACCGAATGCTGAATGCGCTTTGGTAATTAATGTTTTGCTGCTGCCTTTCCTCTGTGGCTCTCAAATCACCTGTTGACCAAAGTCAACCAAAGGAAGTGTGATGGTTTCCCCATCTTTCTTACTAAAGAGGAGAAAGGAAAATTGAACATGCTCCAAATTAAATGAATGCAATGTCTAGGGAAAATCTGAAGGGAAATGAATGGGCCCACTGAATGGGTCCTTAAGCTTGGATTTACATTACATTAAAGCTTGGAGTTTTCTTGGATAAGTCTCTAAGGGCTTTCCGCAACTGGATTTTGGCAGTTTATTCCATTTATTATTTGTGGCAGATCCTCTTAATCTCTGTCAGATTGGATGGGAAGTGCTTTTTTGCTGCCATCTGATGATCTGTGGGGTTTAAATCTGGGTTTTCGCTGGTCCACTTAAGGACAATCAGACCTAAAGAGACTTAAGATCTGTCTTAGATTTGCTAGGCGAACCCCCAAGCCCAGGTTGCTGTACTCTGGAGCAGGTATTCTTCAAGGAGCTCTCTGTATTTGGTTCCATTCTTTGTCCCTTTGATTCTGGCTAGACTCCCTGTCACTACTGTGCAGAAGCACCCCCTTAGCATGCTACTATCACCGTGGTTTACTGGAGGGATAACCTTAGCCAGTTGATGAGCTATGATGAGCATGTTGTTCTAATTTTTCTATTGCACTTGGCTGTGCGGTGCTGCTTTACCGTAATCTGGTCTTATGGCAAACTGTGAAATAGTCACAAAATGTACTTTATCTCTAGGCACCTTCCATACCTGAATGGGCCTGCCACAGATCACATTTGTCACAATGAAACAGTGAGACATATTATCATGTGCAGGTGCACTCAATTTAATCTAAATTTATAGCCGTCTCTCAGTCGACCCAGGCCATTCAGATAGTCCAAACTCTGTGCTCTGTACAACAGGAAACTAAAAGGATTACTTGTATGGCTCAGATAACCCCAGATTGCAGCTATTCTATATTTTCCCAGTAATCCAAGACACAACTCTAGACCCAGTTTACTTTTTTCTTGACAACTTCCATTATTTGTAGTTGAAACTGTATGCCACAGTCCACTGATAGACCATGCTCCTTCATATGCATTTACATGAGCAATTAGGAGCAATTCACACAATAAAAAAGTAAGCCAAAATAGTGAAACCGTTACAGGTCATTTGTGAATTACAACCTCTAGTTACATGTCAAAATAAAGCCAGCTCTAACTTAGTACACATTGGTGCAGGAAACAAAAATTTAATGTTTTTTTTTTTAAAAAGCTATTTATTTAATGTATGTGCACTTGTTTTATTTAAGATCAGTGCAAGTGTCTTTAGTGTCCTTTGCTGTCCTTTACAGACACACTAGTTTCTCTGCTCTGCTCTCAGTTTCATTGAACATATATGCATATGTAGGTGTGTTTTCAATGAGTGGTCTGCCCCATGTGTAAACACCATTTTGTATCCACACACACAGAGCAGTGTATAATAAAAGACAGGTAAGGTGAAGACAATGTTACTCGAGTTGAAGATAACTTGTTAGTTACTGTAAGTGGAATAAAAACATTCCAGCATGTCTTACTCCATCAGAAATATGAGATGAGTCGACAGGGAACAAAATCAATCTATTTTAACAAATGTAGTACTGTGTGCTTAAGGTTTTTATTCAGACAATCTGATCCGACTTTGTCAACCACAGTTTTTCTGCATCACCATCATCCCTCAGCTTCCAGAGCTCTGTGTGCTCTCAGTTTGGGAAGAAGAGAGGAGCAGCCAGAGACGAAGTCTGATTTAAGGGGGGGACAAAGGAAAAAAGACACCTTGACCTCACTTTCATCTCTGGAGCTGATCCTCTGTCTGGCGTGAATTCTCCAAGGAGCTGGCTGTGGAACAGAGAGTGGCTTTATACTTGCTCACTGCAAAGTTCTTCATGTAAAATCCCATTTAATTTCTCGAGAGGGCTGAAAGGACGGCTTGAAAGGCATGTTCACGCTTATCTCCAGTGATACTATTAGGCTGCCAGTAATTTAGTCCTGATCCCATATATTTTCCGTGTGAAGTGAAGCCAGTGCTGCTGATAATAATCTTTATGCAAAGATGATGTGTTGAACAATCGTGACTCAGAAAGTCAGAGAAATCTTGTGCAGCCTAATGGCTCATCTGTAATGTCATGTGTTATGTGTCCAAATCCTGTTTGGCAGATATCATTTCATCTGTCATCATAATTCATGTGTTTGACATTTAGGGAAATACCTTTATTTGCTTTAATGCCAAGAATTAGATTAAAAGAGTGATATCACTCTTATGGCTGCATGTTAAGTATGAAGTTACCGCTAGCATCCAACTAAGCATAAAGAAGCAGCCCAGCAGGATTATATGCTATAAGATAGAGTCTTGAGTCTTGAGTCACCCCTCATTTCTTTATATTTTGCTTCCAAGGAGCCAGACTTTCTGGTCATTTTTAAAGTGTATAACATATAAAGCGGTGTTATTTAAGCATTATTGAACTGTAGAGATGTTGGTGGGCAGATTTTTTTACCTTTGCGAAGAGCCATATGGGCTATTTCTGTCATGGTCCCTGGGTCTTGGACCCAGGATTTTGAGTTTTTATGATTTCATGATTTCTTTTTGGTTTTGAGAAAGGATTTATATTCAAGTTTTATAGTCTCCTGTTAGTGGTTTGATGTTATGTTCCCATGTGCTTATGAGTTTTGTTATTTCGTGCCTTAGCCCCTTGCTTAGCTTTTGTTGATTATAGGTTTGTTGGTTCCCTTCCCTTTTGTATTCCCATTCTGTTCCTTCAGTCTTCGTGTGAAGTTCACATGTGTGAGTCTGTCAACTGATACTTCCTGTTTGAATTTGGTGGTCATTTGTCTGTTGTGCGTTGTATCTAGTTTAACTTCCCTTGTCTCGTTATTCCTGATTTGTTCTCACTGTGTTTCCCACCTGTTTCCTCTTCCCTCATTACGTGGTGTGTATTTATTGTCTGAGTCTCCCCTTGTCCTTCCTCACATCCTCCCTCAATGCTGTGTGCTCCTTCACTTCGTGTTTCTCGTGTCTCCAGTTTGTTGTTTGTTCCTGCTCTGCTCTGTGCAGGATTTGGTTTTTCTTGTGGTTACCAGCAATAAAAGCTGAGTTTTGCGTTTATTCCTGTCTCCCGTGTTCTGCATTTGAGTCCAAATTCTGCCTGCCACACAGCATTTCATGACAACTTCAGGCTTTTTCCAGTCTAAGTAAAATCAGCTGGCTGTTGGCTGCTGGAGCTTTGAATTTACTGAACAGATAAGAGACTAGCATGCATCCTCTCATCTGTTAAAAGTTCATTTTTGTTTTCTTTTTTTTAACGAATGGCACACCATATGTACTGCTTTAGCTAAGGCAACAGAAAATGAAACATGTTTTATGATACTGGGAAAGCTCACTAAACTAAATCTTACTGAGATACTTGAAGCTACAGACAGAAAAGCGTTCAGTGGAGAGGACACATGTGCTAGAGTGACAACAGGAGACAGCAGTTGACCTTGGTGGTACTACCAGCCAGGTCAAACAGTACATGCTCCTCTTTCACAGGCGAAAGTGTCCAACCCAGAAGAGACTTCACACCAGTTCGATGCTGCCTCTTCCGCACTTGAAGAGGTAAAAAAATATTTCACGTCTGCTTCGACCACAGGCCTGCTGTACCTTTCATGTTAACCCAGCCGTCTCTGCTAGTCTATCGACTATGATCCATTATGTAATTATGGTTTTTAGCAGAACATACTTCAGAGGAAGGTCTTTTTTTTTTGTCATTATCACCTTCTCTACATTTTCACAAAAAGGTTCTCTCTTCCCTCATATCATTTCCTAGGTTCAAAGGGGGAGGTTGGAACATGCTACAGAGCCCTACAGCAAGGAGTAATGTAACTTTGTTACTTAAGAGTCATAACACTTGTCACAACACTAGATTTGGCTATAGTGACTGTATGAAAATGGACAGGCTTTGGAAAACCGAGCCCTCCCTGGCTTTTTGAGTGCTTCCTCTATGACTTCATAAATTTTCTTTGACTTTAAATTAGCCATCACAATGAGAGTGCAAGTTGTTTTTAAGCAACAACATTTTTCTGTGGAAATACACTCTACATCTGGTCTCCTAAATGGATTTAAACAAATACTGTGGTAAAATACTATCTGGCTCATGTTTCAGTGGTAGAGCGCTCAGAGAAAGTGGATACAAAACAACACTCGGCAACTTCATATTTTTTCAGTGACAGAGTTTATGGCTTTTATCCGAGTGTCTTGGTGATTAATGTATCTTTTTCTGTAACTTGGGACCAGCTACAAGGAAAAATTTAGCTCCTCGTCCACTTTTAAGATGTCCTCAGTTTTTCTCCTTACCTGTGCAGGAAGCTGCAGCCATGGAGATCCTTTGTGAGGCCCAAGCACACTCAAAACTTCAAATGAAAAACAATGAAAAACAGACACACTGTTTATTTCGTGGGAGAGTAAGCACACAAAAACAATGTGTTCTGCTAAAGATTAGAAACAACTGCACAGAAAATTGTTCCCAGTTTCAGTGACGGGTGGGGGTATAACATACATTTACTGCTCCAGGAGAAGAAGACCCGCTGTGATCCCTGGTTTCCACAATAACATCCCCAGGAAGGAGGAGGAGAAGAAGTAGACATGAACAAGAAGCAGACAGGAATCAACAATGGAGCCCAAAATAGGGCAAAGTAGATTAAATATCAAGCTGTGGAAGTGCTGTTGTGAATATGAAAAGGTCCTATTTTCTGCCCCAAATATATGAAATAAAATTATAAAGAAGCCAGAACCACAGACTGTATATAAAAGACGGAGTAGCCACCATGACTACATCCACATTTTGAAGCCTCAAGTTCAGCATTATTATCCCTCAACCTTCTTTTAGAGCCAGTAATGGCAATATTTTGATGAGAAGTTAATATCAGCAAGTTTGGTTAGCAAGGTGCATCCATTAACTATGTAGGTGCTCTACACAGATATTTTCTAACACTGGAGCATAGTACAATTAGCCATAAAGCAAGCCATGTCATTCATCAGATTGCAAAGATGGAGAGGTGGAGAGGGCTAGCTCAGGGACTTAGATTATCTAAGGGGAAGCCTAGCAAAAAGATAGGGGAGTTACTATTTCTCGTCACTGCGCATCTTCAAACATCAAACCGATTTGAGCCTAAACAGTAAAACATGAAAGGAAATCCTACTGGTGTATCAATCAACAGGGTTATTGCATACAAAGAGATGAATGAGGCAAAAACATATAATTTATGCATCACTTATAGCGCCATAGTCAGGGGTTAAAGTGGGCCGGTGTTCTTTTGGCACAACACCGGAACGAGTGCAGATGTCCATAAGTTGTGGTCGCGGTACTTCAGCATCTAGTTAGCCCTACAGAAGAGGAGCGAGTATAAAGGGAGTAACGTTTTTTAAGTGGCAGGTAATTTCAAATGCAACGTTTCTATCAGCTTAACAAATATACAAACACACAAACTGTTTGTGTGCAGTTTGTCACACACTGCGTCTGCTAGCTAAAGGTACAGCTGCTGTATTTCCAGGGAGAGAAAAGAATGAGAGATAACTTCACTCAGAAATGGAGAAAGATAAGAAAGAAGGACAGGAGAGGAAGGAGAGAGGTTATATTTAAAGGTAAGGACTGCTCAGAGGCAGTTTAAAGCTTACATGTAAGTCCTCATTTTTTAAATCAGATAGTCGATCTGTTTATGATGTGAAGCTGTGTTTTTTCATATTGGGAAACTTCCTGCAAAACAAACTGAGGTATACTAATTTTGTGTTATTTAAAGGTTTCATGAAAAAACTCTGCAGTTTAGTGCAGGATAAACAGGTTAGTTTGTACTGTGATGGATTTAAAGTAAAGAACAGTGTGTGACTGGTGCACAGTGGCTGTGGTGTTCATGGTCAGAGTTAAGTTACATTAAGTATAGCAGAGATGAATCTGAAGTTAAGCTGATGATTCTGAGATGAATTCCACCTTCATAACAACTTTATACTGTCTAGTATAAAGACAGTATAAACAGTATACTGTCAGTATCAGATGGAAATCAGCCAAGACAACTCATGAAACATCTGCTGACATCTTGTTGAATTCAGTCGTGTAAATCCACAAAGAGCAGTAAACCTCAGAGAAAGCAGCAGGTCAGCTGATCACAGCCTGTACACTAAGAAAATCTACTGGAGCTCACAATAGAAATTATTGTGAGTTGTGATTCTTTTCCCCATGTTGAGCCACTACAACCGATTTTAGGGTTTCTCCGCCTGCTGAATCCCACTTTAAAATGACTGTACTCATTTTCCTGTTTAGGTGTGGAGGCAAAGTCACTCTCTACAATGTAGGGAACAGAAAATAGAGCTATTTTTTAAAGTTCTCCTTTTTTTCTGCTCATGTTCTACATAACTGATTCAAGCTGAGTACATTCATTAGAATTAAAATTTAGACTGAAATCAAATTTGTATTCCCATGTACTAATATAATATATTTTATTATATTAATATAACACGAGGTTCAGTTAGCTTTGCACAAAAATAGCCTCAAAAGAGCTACTTTTTACTTTCTTACTTTGAGTACATTTCAGAGCCTGTACTTTTTCACTTTTACTTGAGTAAAGAAGTTGAATCAGTACTTCAGCTTTTAACAGAGTATTTTTTAACACAAGTATCTGTACTTCTACTTAAGTACACAATGTCTGTACTTTTGCCACCCCAACCCATTTCTGCGGTAATTTTCAGCACTTTAATGTCTATAAGAACTGATTCAATTTTGTTGCCTGTCTCAAGTGGTCATTCAAGGAACTACAGTTTTAGGTGTTGGCTTCATTTTTTCGCTGTGAAGCTTGCCTCCTGGCAGTAATTGATTTTTTGGCCATCTGGGGGCAACACAAACACAAACACAGAAATCGTCTTTTTAATTGAGTTGTCCAGTTTGTTAGCAAAGAGTTTTGCCTTTTCACCAAAACGAAGCAACACCAGTTCTCATATGGAGCATCAAAAGTATGTAATGTGGCTAAAAAGGAGTCATCGGAGCAGTAAAGCTGAGACAAAAATAGTAAGCATACACCAAAACACAACCCCTCAAATGTCATAAAACACTGTGAAAGAAACTGTAGAATCAGGCAATAATTACCTGTGGGTTTAATCTATTATCATTATGATATTACTGCTAGCTAATTTTGTGAGAACATATTTCTCAGTAAATTTCCACTACCTCCCAGCAGAACAGGGTGGCAAAGACCTTTTGTTCCTTATAAGTCCAGTCCTATAGCTCAGACACTTCTATATCCATCAGCTGCCCTGTGTCAATGTCTTCTGTCACCAGTGCAAAAAATAGCTCATACTTCCTGCCCTGTGGGCTCAGTGTCCACTGAGGCAAAGCTGTGCCACCTGTCAGCCAGCGTGCAGGTTAAAAAGCCAGGTTCCAGACACAGACGGACAATCACCACTACATCATGTGTTTTCTATCAGGGTTACAGCCAGGTTTGGTGTGGCTGCCTTGCAGCATACGACTTCATAATCATTACCTCATATGTGCATGCTGTCCAGGCTGCCAGACACAGTATTACAAAGACATCAAAGTCTTAGGTCACTTCTTGGATTTAAAAGGATGTGAGAATAAGAATTTCCTACAGTGTGTTAAGTGGCTAAAAAGACTCCATTCATATACTGTACTTTTTCAGTGGCCCCAAATCAGAGATATCAGGGGGTTACCTGATCTAGAATGAGGTCTGTGTTTTTGTTGATGGATGAATGAGATAATAGGTGGTTCAAATTTATCTTGTCAGATAAACAGTGCTGAGTTGGTGTAAAGATTAGCTAGAACTTTCGTAGAGAGCCCTTGATATTATTATATCTGTGAAAGACAAACCTGACAACACATATTTGATTTAAAGGCAATAAATCCCTTGAAAGGACCGGCACAAATCAATAAATTGATCATGCCAGCACACATTGTCTGCTCTGTTGATAATCACGTCAGTTAGTTTCCAAAAACTATTACAAAAGCATCATTAAGCCACATTGTTACATTGTGACATGACATCATTCTAAACACCAGCACTATTGTTTAAGTCAGTCTCACATCCACTGGCCTGCTCCAATACATGACTTTTCACTGGCACACCAGGTACTTATTAACACAGCTAAAATGTGTCCTGCTGTTACAGCAAATTACTGAGCCTTGAAATAAGCATGGAACTATATATTCAGGACTTTTTTTCAACATTTATATGATTGGGAGGATCATGTGACTGTGGGGCAGCATGCCACAAGCAGGGAAATTAAACCACATAATACTAAAGGCTAGCTGAATTGACTATAACAATAAAATGTTTGATTGTACAAAATATATGGAGTGCAGTTTTCAAATGTCTGTTTCTGAGAGATGACTTTTCTGGATAGTCTTTAAGACTTGAATAGAGCATGTAAGTAACCATCATACCCAGATGACTTAATACATTCCTTATTATTCAAAAACACTGACAAAAAGTGTGAATATGTGATTCAGAGCATTCTCCTTGACTGGCCTCCCAACACATAGTTGGGATATTCTTGTAGTTGATCACTGCTCTGTTCTTTTGGCCCAGTAGGAACCCTCTCTACATTTTTTTCCATCTATTTTTGTACATGTGTTGTGCTTCTTCTTCTTCTTCCAGCAGGAGTTGTGATTAAAACAACATTTTTCTGGGAACACATCCTGTTGCAAACCTGAAAATAAATAATTGATTTATCCAAGTAGTCTAGACAGAAGAAGACCCGGGGTCAACCACGTCATGACTTCCAGACTGTTTTGAGCGGACTGGCTCTGCTGGACACTGGACAGCATGGAAACCCAAACACTAACCAGCCAAGCCAGTGGTTATGTCAAATATGGGCACATTATGTAATCAGATCTATTAAGAGACATTATGAATGTTTTCTCAAAATAACCATATCTAATATAATGTACAGTGCTGTGAAAAAGTATTTTCCCCTTCCTGATTTCTTAGCTTTTTGCACATTTGTCACATTTAAATGTTTCTGATCGTCAAATACATTTTTATATTAAGTAAATATAAAATGCAGTTTTTAAATGATGATTTCAGTTATTAAGGGAAAGTAAGTTATCCAAACCTACCTGCCCTGTGTAAAAGAGTAATTGCCCCCACAACCTAATAATTGGTTGTGTCACCCTTGGCAGCACGAACTGCAATCAAATGTTTGTGATAACTGGCAATGAGTCTTTCATATCAATGTGGAGGAATTTTGGCCCACTCTTCTTTGCAGAATTGTTTAAATTCAGCCACACTGGAGGATTTTCGAGCATGAACGGCCTGTTTAAGGTCATGTCAAAGCATCTCAATCAGATTTAAGTCCAGACTTTGACTAGGCCCATCCAAAACCTTCATTTTGTTTTGGTTATTTTTTGTTTTTTTAGCCATTCAGAGGTGGACTTGCATGTGTGTTTTAGATCATTGTCCTGCTGCATAACCCAAGTGCTCTTGAGCTTCAGGACACAAACTGATGACTGAACATTCTCCTACCACCATGTTTGACTGTTGGTACGATGTTCTTTTTATGAAATGCTGTGTTAGTTTGATACCAGATGTAACGGGACTCAAACCTTCCAAAAAGTTCAACTTTTTTCTCACCAGTCCACAGAATATTTTCCCAAAAGTCTTGGGGATCATCAAGATGTGTTTTGACAAATGTGAGACGAGCCTTTGTGTTCTTTTTGGTCAGCAGTGGTTTTCTCCTTGAAACTCTCCCATTGATGCCGTTTTTGCCCAGTCTCTTTCTTATTGTTGAATCATGAACTCTGACCTTAACTGAGACAAGTGAGGCCTGCAGTTCTTTAGATGTTGTTCTGAGTTCTTTTGTGACCTCCTGGATGAGTCGTCGATGTGCTCTTGGAGTAATTTTGGTAGGCCGGCCGCTCCTGGGAAGGTTCACCACTGTTCCAAGTTTTCTCCATTTGTGGATAATGGCTCTCACTGTGGTTCACTAGAGTCCTTAGAAATGGCTTTGTAACCCTTTCCAGACTGATAGATGTCAATGACTTTGTTTCTCAGCTGATTCTTTAGATCGTGACATGATGTGTTGCTTTTTGAGATCTTTTAGCCTACTTCACTTTGTCAGACAG
>VUQS01074842.1:8027-21469 GCA_015108495.1 Heterochromis multidens
GTAAAATATTGTTTTTTTTTTTTTTTAGTTTTTATTTTTATTTTTTTATTCTTTTTTTTTTTTTTTTTTTTTTTTTTTTTTTTTTTTTTTTTTTTTTTTTTTTTTTTTTTTTTTTAAATCAGTGTACATAGTGTTGGGAGATGTAACATCTTTACACTCAAAAAGACAGAAATCACTTCAGTCAAGTTTTGTCCAGGCTGAGAAGTTTGTGTTAAGGTTAAGGCTGAAACTGAGGTTTAAGGTCACCAAAATGTAACTTGATATGCAATAGACTGTTTATAAACAAGGCTACATAATGGAGGTACTGATCATACATTTTCTTTTTTTTTTAGCAACTTTGAATTTAGATCTGTTTTAAGCATCTTCTTGTGTTGAAAAAGACTAGAAGTCTTCAATCTGCTGTAACTCAGCATGTAGATTGAAATGTCACCATGTTTACGGTATATAGTCCTTATCCTTTAAAAAGAACATGTTTAGTTTACCCAGATCTTTTAAATATATCTTGTTAGTCAGTTTGAGCTTATAAAAAGGTGTGCAAATATTTCCTTTGGTTGATCCAACATTCATAACAGTGAAGGTTAGTGAATTATTGTTTGTACAGACACATAAATTTGTACATTCATATCATTATTGCAGAGGCACATAGTATTAGCATTAGCTAAGCAGTGTCCACTGAATGTGTATGTATGTTTCTAAAAAGAGACCATATGTTTAGTACACGGGGAAAATAGAACATTTCAGAAAACACACTTGTAACAATGGCCATTAAAATAGCTACTGAAACTGGCTTGAGTTGATTTTCTCTTCAGTACAGCATTTGAGATCAGATTGATCATCATCACACTCACTTGGTCTTCTACTGCCCTCAACTGGCTGCAAAACTTGGTTACATTCTAATTGTTAAACCCCCAAACAATTCACTGAGATGTGTGTTTGTATGTCTGTGACATGTACAAGTTAATACTTAAAATGATTAAGACAAGCCCTTTAGGCGTTATTCAAACATCAACATTAATACAAGTCCATTATTAATACAAAGCCTTCAACATGTCACAAAAGCACAATTGCTCTGCTCTTTGAACAAAGTGAGTGGAGGTACGTGTTTCGCTGTGGTCTATCTGTTTGTCTTGAACATGTAATACTAAAATTATACTTTCAATTACACTGAATACGTTTGATTTTTTTTTTCTGACATGTTGCTTGAAACAAAGCTTCAGTACAAGACCTTTTTTTTATTATTATTCAAATCAGGGAGAGAAGATGGAGCTTGAATTTGTTCCTTTCTAATATCATCACATAAAAAATGAAGATCCTCTTCCTGTTGCGTCACAGATCTTTTAATATTATATCAGTTACCACTGTGTGAGCTATTAAGAAATGAAATAAAACTTTTTGATGAGAAATTAAATGTATAACTCTGTACTGTTCCAATAAGTGTCACATCCTTTAAAAATCTAAATGTATTAATTCAAGACAAGAGTCTTTCCATTAATTTAATTAACTGCTTATCTAACCCTAACGAGAATATTATCATAAAACAATTGTCTCTGCAAAAGTGCCCTTTCTATTCATGTTAAGATTTAAGGATTAAATTAGATTTCTTATATTTCTTTTCTGGCTCTAAGGAAGAAGACAACAAACAAGACAAAGACAAAAGTTTTGGTAATTTGATAAAATTACCAAAAACAATTTGGTAATTTGAAATTGCATGAAAAATTTTTGTGTTTGTGTCCAAAGTAAAAATGATAATTCTACTTCCGAGTGTGAAGAGAGCAGCTCGTGTAAAGTCACTGGCGTAAATCAGACATAGTATTGATTTTTCTCTATGTTGTTTGGCTCTCTTTCATTGGCTTTAGAGCTATCAGACCACATCAGAATCAGAATCAGCTTTATTGCCCAAGTATGTGTACACATACAAAGAATTGGGCTCCGGCTATTTCTCTGCTCTCAGTGTACATGACAGGGTTGACAACAGACAATAGTGACATGACATCAACATGACACAGACAATAACAACACGTATAGCATATTTATGGTGCAATGGTGCAGAGTGCAAAAATGTTGGAATATAATTATTGGATAAATAAGGGATGAATAACTAGTTACTATATATACAGTATATGCATGGGAACTGGCTAATTATATATATATATACAACAGAACAAAACAATATATACAGCATGCTTTGATTCAGCAGCACATATGGTGGATGTTTAAGTACAGACACTGTGAGTGTCCTAAGTGTTCATCAGAGTGACGGCTTGTTCTTTCTAAGTGCCACTGAACCTGATCCATGTAAATCCATGTAAATCTCTGAGCAGACCACGTGTAATAGGGGGTTTCTTTAGCCTCCAGAGAGGGTGTTTGCATTGTCTGTGTAATATCATTGGCTGGGTTTGTTGTGTAACTGAATGTGCAACATATGTTCTGTATCAGAAGTATCAGCTTTCCATGAGATGTCACAAAACTGTAATCAATGATTTTTACAGAATGAAATGTGGCTTTATACCCAAGATGCGACTTCGGGTGTTTGTGAGGATAGGGGGGAAGGTGTATTGTTTTTTGGTTGACATTTTTATATATGTCCAATTAAAACTGCTACTACTAATAATAGGATAAACATCAATACTATTACTGCTACTACTATTACTTATAATAGTAATAATAATAATAACAATAATACAAACTTGCACTGTAAACTTTTTTAATGTACAGGTTTTAAATTACATGGCTTTAAGAACATTGTTTTTCTGACACTAATAATGATGAATGTATTTCATATTTTAATTTCCACACACCTAATTACATCGGATATATGAATATTCCTAATTCTGTTAACAGTACATGTGTATTTTACCAAATTGCGCAAATATTACCATTGATTATTCAGTGGAATTACTAGTTGTTGATCCAGCATTCATAAACATGAAGGTTAGTAAAATTATAAAAAGTCTTGAATACATAAGAATCTCATTAGTAAGGACAGACTACACGAGTTGCACAAACAGAGGAATAAATTTGAGAACATGGGCAATCATTCCACTTCTTACTTATATCATAGTTGTTATGAGCACAGTGTTCAATTCCTCCCTTGTTGTCTGGCTCTTGGGCATTCCAGTAGACGAAGCCCGACGGACAACCATCGGACCACATCCAGGTGCCTTCTTTATGGGTATCACTGAGTCCAATCCAGGTGCGTCCCTCAGCGTGGTCGAAATTCTTGATCAGGGATTTCACAAAATTCTCTTCCTCCACATTGTGGATAGACACCAGGTTTGCTCCCTCTGACAAACAGTAGAGCTCTGCATCAGCCCAGGTCATGTGTGTGGCAACATATTTGTAGCAGCGGCCGTTGAAGTTCCACCAGAACATGGGGCAGTCACCACGCTGTAGTTTCACTTTCTGGTTATCTGAAGGAAACACAGAAACTAGGTCATGCTTTTTGTCAGAGTCCCAGAAACAGAGCTTATCTTCTCTGCTGAGTAGGTCTGAGATCCTGAAGGTGACACCTGGATGCCTTCTTTTAAATGCTTCAAAGAGGGCGTCTGTACAGTTGGCATAATGGTGTTGGTGAAATGCATTTGGCAATTTTTTTTAATTGTACTCAGTTACAAGGAGGAGAAACATAAGTGAAAACAAAGTACCAGGTCACCTGTAGATGTCAAATACAAATATAAGTGGTTAATTTTCATTTTCAGTTAGATTTTTTTTAATGCATAACAAACAAGGTAAATAATAACAACACACTGAACACAGGCATGTGATTATTTAATTAAGAATATAAAGATAAAATTACTTAATTAAAAATATTAGAAGTACAAAACTTTCACAATGTCCTCTCTTGAATTGTGAAATTCATGTTTTGTTAAACAAAAGAAAGAAAAAAAGAACACACTCATAACAATAGCTGTTAAAATACTGAAACTACGCTGTGGTGGTTTTCTTTCCATTACAGCATTTGGCAGCAGAGGATCGTCATCACACTGATTCCCTCTTCATCTTCACAGTACATGACAGTACTTATACATGATAATTCTGTGTCATGTACAAGTTAATACTGAAAAAAACTATCACAAGGCCTTGATATGACAGTTAATATGTATATAGCTGCACTTGGTGAGAGGTTCTGTACTATCTAACTTTAGGCAACTATATCTGTATGATGGACAGTCAGTATTTCAGTACATTATATCCACTTAATCTGTCTTCCATCAGTCTGAGGAGTTTAATAGTAACAAGGGATCACAGTCTGTCCATAAAGGTGAATGTTAAAATGCTTATTATATTTATGAGCAGGTATTCATCATAACCCATAACCCATCTGTCACAAAAAAAATTATATATATATATACAGTACTACAATCCAACACCACAAATTTTGTATCACAGTGTCTGCTAGAAGAAAAACATCAGAAACATGGAAAAAGTGCTCTTTGTGAGTGTTTGACTAAAATAATGTTTTGCTAAAATGAGAAAAAAAAAACACAAATAAAGGCAAAAGTAAATTAAGGAAAAGAGGAGCCAGAATATGGGACAGTTACCAAGTTGTAGTTTCACTTCATTGTCAGTAGAAGGAGACTCAGCACTCAGAGCCAGACCAAACAAGAAGAGGAGCAAGATCATGATGGAGCTCTAAGTCTCAAAGTATGATGAATCTTCTTTGCACAGGATGCTAAGATTCCTTCTGAGAGAAGGGGCTGCTTTCTTTTATACATGCATGAAAGGGTGTTTTCACTGCTGGTGTGATATCATTGGCCAAATGGACAAAAACTTTCCACTGTAAAACATCAGATTCTAAAGAAATTAATAGTTGATGAACTGTTGAACAGTCACATCCTCCTGGCACTTTTAGGACAATGTGACTGTTGTGTAATTATATGTTTATTGTATGATAAAAGACGTTATCAGCATAACGACTGATCAACCAGGACAGGTCAGAGGTATGAAAGTAAAAGTACAAACTGCTGAGCTGCTCTAATAAACTAAGACAGAATAAAGTCCCTCCACTCAAGAGGATTCACTTTCTTTTTGGTAAGCCCTCTATAACACAATCAATAAACTATTAAGACTTCTGTCATAATAGTTGGATAGTTTTATAGTTATGCTGTTAAGACATCTTTTTCATTCTTTTGTATTTTCTCCTCTGGGATATTTACAGTAAATGCAAAAGTCTGATCATCTGTGGACAGATTACTATTATTTATTTATTTTCTTTTTAAAAATAAAATGTTCTTGGTGGTGCGATGGTTGGCACTGTCACTGCACAGCAAGAAGGTCCTGGGTTCACATTCAGTCTGGGGCCCTTATGTGTGGAATGTGCATGTTCTCTCTGTGCATGGGTTTTCTTCAGGTACTCTGGCTTCCTCCCACAGTCCAAAGACATGCAGGGGGTTAGGTTATTTGGTGATTCTAAATTGATCGTAGGTGTGAATCGTTGTCTGTCTCCATGTGATAACACTGTGACAGACTGGCACTATGACAGCTGTGATAGCCATCCATGCAACCCTGAATCCAATAAGTGGAAGAAATTAGATGAGTGTTTTTTCTGTCACTGAGTTGGATCCAGGTGTCTTTCTGAGCAGGATCACAGTTTTGGATCAGTGATTGGATGAAATCATATTCCTCCAAACTTTGAATAGACACCAGAGGGTTGTACTATGAAGCAAAATGAATGGGTTAGCAAGCTATGTCATCCTAAAATCAGAGTTTTCTGTGTCATTAAAATGGCTCTCTTTGCACCTAGCTAAATCGCCGTGGTAACTTGTGCTGAAATTATGGTTCAACAGTGGTAGTGCATTGGCAGTCTGCTGGCCGTCCATGGACTGCCCGTGTACCTGCAGAAAGTGTCTGTTGTCAATGGAGGCAGTGCGCAAAGTATGTGGTACAACTGGTCTCTGAGCTACTCTTGCTTGTGCTGTTGTTGGTCCATCAGCCAGCTGTGGAGGAGAGTGAAGCTCTAACATTCAAAGAGTTGAAGTAAAACCGAGTGTGAAAAACAGTGAAAAGTGTCCACTGTCTGTACTTTTCATGCTGTATTTGCTGTATTTTTTATTTTTATTTTTTTATCTTTGATGTTTTTTTCATGCTTCTCCCATTCCTGGTGAACTCTGCAGTCACTCTCTTGCCTGTTCTGGCCCTCTTGTCAACCAATTAGCATTCGAGTAATGCACAGCGTCATTCACATCCAGCAATGTGCAGTTGGAATTTTGGAGGAGCACATTTGAGGTGGTTGAAATCCCCTCTCCATGCTGTCAGAAGAAAATACCTCTGCAAATGGACACAACCACAGTAGCATAAATTAAGTATTATGCTGAACACATAACCTGGTCAGGAGCAGGTTATGTTCAGACTTTTGGTTTGAAATTGGTTAGAAGCACCACATTTTCACTAATTCTTTAATTTACAGCATGTTGTAAGTGCAGTATAGATTCTCTGCTGTGGAAATACGTTTTACATGTGTAACTTTTTAAGCCGTACCTTAGTAACATCATGAATGAAGCCCAGCTATAAAGTTTGAGCTGCACAAACTGTGCGTCACATAGTCACTGGGTGCAGAAAATGTAAAAGTGTTTTTATGCTTCATTCTTCATACTAGAACACAGGAAACACACCAAGAATATTAATGACTAAAATTCATTTCACTTTGATCTGCTGACAAACTAAAGCAAAAAAAAAAAAAATCCCAGCATTTTATTTGTTTCTATTGCTGCTGACACCACATGATTGCTGGCAATAGTGTCAGCCACCTACATAGGTTACACCAGGAATTTGCTAACATCTGTGAGTCCTTATATTGACGCTCTGATTATTATGTATATGTCACCTACTCTGTAACCTGATGTGCACCTCTCTAGTGGCTGATTTACAGCTGATTTATATTGTCCTTATATTGAGGCTCTGATTATTATTCTCTCACTGATCCATTCAAAAAAAGACAGCAAAAAAAGAAACCAGAAATACACAGGAGGAATCAACAGCAGCCCAAACTCAACAGTTGAGGACTCTGTCGATGCAACTTGTAGTTACATTTCTAAGAAGGTCCATGTCAGGTTACAGCGTAGGGTTTCAGAGGGGTTTGTGGTTATTATGTAGTGGCATCAACGCAACATTTCTTATTGATACTTGCTGAACTCTGACACTTTCTGGTGCACTTTGCTTTTTTTGTCTGAGTAATTATTATTTTGTTCATTTGATTGTTTTTTAATTTTATTTTAAAAAGACTTTATCAGCAAAATGATGTATTAAACAAAATAAGTCAGATGTTGATGTTGAGTGTTTTTTGTTTTTTTTGGGTTCATCATACGTATATATGACCAGTATTACTCCTGAGATAATTAAAACGATGACTACTTATTTGATCAACCACCAGAGTTACCAGGGATGATTCCACATTCATGAAAATCAAGGTGAGTGGAATTTAGTGACTTTTTCACAGACACATGAGAGACAGATTAAAGTGTACATTTGCATCTTTATTGTAGCAAAGCATTAGCAGGAAAAGTGTGGGTTATCTTCTAAGAACAGGTTATGCGTGTTGCACAAACAGAAGGTAAAGCAATAGCACATGGGTAGTCATTCCATTTCTTATTTATCTCATAGTTGTTATGAGCACAGTGTTCAACTCCTCCCCTGTTGTCTGGCTGATATGGATTCCAATAGACAAAACCCAACGGACAACCATCGGACCACATCCAAGTGCCTTCTTTATGGGTATCACTGAGTCCAATCCAGGTTGATCCCTCAGTGTGGTCGAAATTCTGGATCAGGGATTTCACAAAACTCTGTTCCTCCTCATTGTGGATAGACACCAGGTTGGCTCCCTCAGACAAACAGTAGATCTCTGCATCAACCCAGGTCATGTGTGTGGCGACATATTTGTAGCCAGAACATGGGGCAGTCACCACGCTGTAGTTTCACTTTCTGGTTATCTGAAGGAAACACAGAAACTAGGTCATGCTTTTTGTCAGAGTCCCAGAAACAGAGCTTATCTTCTCTGCTGAGCGGGTCTGAGATCCTGAAGGTGGCAGGCTGTCTACTTTTATATGCTTCAAAGAGGGCGTCTGTACAGTTGGCATAATTCTATCAATGACATGAAAGAAAGCTACTTTCAGATCTTCCATTATAGCATTTGACAGCAGAGGATCATCATCACACTTACTCACTCTTCTGCTGCACTCAGCTGACTACAAAACATGTGCACAGCTTCAACATTAGACCCCTGAACAATTCAGAGAGGACTGTTTGCGTTTCTGCATCATGTACAAGTTAATGGAAAAAATTATTACCACAATACCTTGATATGACAGTTAATATGTGTACATCCTCACTTGGTGAGAGGTTCTGTACTATCAAACTTTAGGCAATATGTGCTCTAAATAACTCATTACTTCAAGCTGGAAAGTTTTAATGATAACAATGGATCAGAGTCTGCCCATAAAGGTGAATGTTAAAATGCAAGCACTTAAGCTGCTCTTATTATGTTTATGAGCAGGTCTTCATTATAACCCATAAGCCAAACCCATCTGTCATGAGAAAAAAATATATCCATATTATAATCCAACACCACAAATTTTGCATTACAATTTAGCATTAGCATCTGTTGAAACACAAACATCAGAAACATGAAACAAGTGGTCTTGGAGTGTTTGACTAAAATGATGTTTTGCTAAAATGAAAAAAGAAACATAAATAAAGGTAAAAGTAATTAAAGGAAAAGAGGAGCCAGAATATGGGACAGTTACCAAGTTGTAGCTTCACTTTATTGTCATCAGAAGGAGACTCAGCACCCAGAGCCAGACCAAACAACAAGAGGAGCAAGATCATGATGGAGTTTTAAGTCTCAAAGTATGATGAGGCGATAAAGTGTTTCTATAACAAAGTACTGCACAGGATGTTAAGATTCCTTCAGAGAGATGGGGCTGCTTTCTTTTGTAGCTGCCTGAGAGGGTGTTTTCACTGCTGGTGTGATATCATTGGCCAAATGGACAAAACACTGTACACAATAACACTAAATATAAGCCAAAAAAGACCATCAGATTCTAAAGAAATTAATAGTTGATGAACTGTTGAACAGTCACGTCCTCCTGGCACTTTTAGGACAATGTGACTGCTGTGTACATATATATTTATTGTATGATAAAAGACATTATCAGCATAATGACTATGAACCAGGACAGGTCAGAGCTGTAATAAGAAGCGATAAGTAGAAACTCCTGAACTGCTCTAGTAAACTAAGACAGAACAAACTCCCTCCACTCAAGAGGATCCTCTCCTCTTTTTTCTAACAGTGAACCCACACATACACTACACAAACAAATTAAGGGAACACTCAAGCATCACAGTATATCACAAAGTCAGTTAAACGTCACAGATCTATCAATCTGTCCATTTAGGAAACATAAACCACTGTGAATTCATTTCACCTGCAAACGAAAGTGGCACCAGGTGCACTGCAGTGGCAACAACAAGACAACCACCAAAAAGGGAGCAATTTTGCAACAGACCATTGCTCCTTATTCATCCTGACTGACTTTTCTCTAGTTTTACTTTTTGTAAGTGTCCTTGTCACTGCTGGTAGCATGAGAAGGTATCTACAGCCCATTCAGGTTGCACAGGTAGACCAGCTCCTGTAGGATCCATATGTGCTGTTTCAAGAAAGTTTGCTGTGTCCTAGGCACAGTCTCAAGGCTGTGGAGTAGATACCAGGAGACAGGCTGTTACCTGAGGAGAACTGGACAGGACTATAAAAAGGCATCAACCCAGCAGTAGGACTGAGTATCTACTCCTTTTTGTGAAAGGCAGAACAGGAGGCCATATCCCTACAAAATGACCTCCAGGGTGCTATACTCGTGTGCATGTTTCTGCCCAAACTGTCAGAAACAGACTCCATGGGCATAGCGTGCATTTGCCAGAGAACATCAGAACTGGCAGGTAAGCCACTGTCACCCCATTCTCTTCAAAGATGAGAGCAGGTTCTCATTGAGCATGTGTGACAGATGTGAAAGAGTCTGGAGACGCTGTGGTGAATGTTGTGCTGTCTGCAACATCATCCAGCATAACAGGTTTGGAAGTGGGTCAGTCACGGCCTGTGGAGGCATATCCTTGGAGAATTACACAGACCTCCACGTGTTAGCCAACAGTATGCTGACTGTAATTATATATTTATTGTATGATAAAAGGCTTTATCAGTATCACGAATAATCAATCAGGACAGGTCAGTGCTATGAAAGAAAAGTAAAAGTAAAAATTGCTGAGCTGCTCTAATAAACTGAGACAGAACAAAGTCCCTCCACACAAGAGGATCCACTTTCTTTTTGGCAGGCCCACTTAAAGTTTCACAATAAATATCAAACTATTAAGACCTCTGTCATAATAGATAGATAGGAGTTTTTTTTAACCCTTACATATTGTTCATATTTTACACCTTCACAGATCTATTTAGAATGCACAAATAGCCTATCTAATAAATGGAGGATTAATCCTTAATGTTTCAGAGAGCAGGGCGAGTGTATTTTTTAGATTTTACAATAATTATCTATTATCACACAATATCATGTCCTAAGACATAAAAAAATAACAGCCATATGGCCAAAATGGCAAGAACATCTGGAACTGTTGGGATTTATTATATTACCATGTATAACCATTAGCCATTAAACACTGTCCTCACTTCTGTATCATAAAACATCCTCATAGCTACTATTTATAATTATCAATATTAATTCAATATTAATTAACACTTAGAGCACAAAATGTGTTTATTGCAAACTAGTCTGTGCATTCAAAGCAGCAGTAGTAGGAAACCTTGTGTGTGTGGGACTTGCACGTTTCCCACACTCACTGAAATGGCCAAAGAAGTTAAAATGGATTTAACTTGTTTATTGTTAGATCATTTACTTACATTGTGGGTTTTTGTACTTGCAGGTCCAAAGCACAAGCACCAACACAATGTACTTTCATTTATATGGCACTTTTCTAGTCATACTGACCATTTAAAGCACTTTTAACTACAAATCTGATTTGTATCCGACCATACATTCATACAGCAGTTTATTCAGTACACTTCAAGCACTATATGTGTCACAGTCTGTGGGAGGAAGCTGGACTATCTGGAGAAAACCCACTGCAGGTACTCTGGAGTGGGTGAAGTTTTTTTTTTAATTTTAAAATACACTTTTGTACACAAGTTTGAGCAGTTGTTGATGGCCCTTTTGGCACATCATTGCTTCATAGTGGCACTCAGCGTGGCACTATGCAGCATGAGTCCTGCTAAACCTTACTGCAGCTCCATGGCAGTCATATGGGGGCATTGTTTGCCTTTCTTCCAGGCAGATGTGCAGTTTAATCTGAAAGCTTTCTTAATCCTCCAGATCTTGTCTTGAGTTTAACAGTTCTCCTTAAGTAAAGTTTCTTAATGGCAAAGCACTTTTCAAGCTTTTTATGATCTCACACTGCTTTGTATAGGCATCAATTTGGTATCATTAAATTGAGATTTATTATGTGATAGTATATTGAATATCTCTTGACTGAATTGGTACAATTTTACTAAAAGAGAGTGCAGTAGTTAGCCTGTGTTTGAGTCCTGTGTTTGGGTCCTTTTCATGCACATCTTGAAATGGATCTTTCTCTTGTCTACACAATATCTGACATGGTATCCCTTACTTTTTACGGAGGAAGAGAAAAGGAGGCCTGAAATCACTGTTCTTAGTCATGATCATCATGTCCGTATTGTCATTCCATAACAAGTCTGTGGTGTCGTTGTTATGCACGCAGTGCTCATTTTTTGCTCTGTTACTCAGCTCTCCACTCTAAAGAACAAAGTTGACTTCAGAGCCATCAAACCACATCCATCCTCCTTCTGAGTGTCTCTGAGTCAGATCCAGGTGTCTTTCTGCGCAGAATCAAAGTTTTGGATCAGCGATTTGATGAAATCATCCATCCACCCAAACTGTGGCTAGACACCAGAGGGGTGTACTATGAAACAAGATTAATGGGTTAGCGAGTTATGTCAAGCTTAAAATCAGAGTTTTCTGTGTCACGGAAGTGGCTCTCATTTTAGTTAAATCACTAACTAAAATGACTTGAACTGATCAGGAGCATGTTATGTTTAGAGTTTTATTTTAAAATTTGTTAGAAGCACCACATTTTTAGCGATTCTTTTATTTACAGCATGTTAGAAGTGCAGTATAGATTCTCTGCTGGGGGAATACGTTTTACGTGTGCAACTTGTTAAGCCGTACCTTACTCACATCATGTATGAAGCCCAGCTATAAAGTTTCAGCTGCGTAAACTGTGCATTCTCAGTCACTGGAATGTACATCTATTCATTTGTTGAAATAAATAGATGTGAAGGTGTTTTTATGCTTAGTTCAAATCTGCTACTAAGTCTCTTTTACACTGCTGGACTTGCAGCTACTAGAACACAGGAAACACACCAAGAATACCTATTTAATGAAAAAAATTTAATTCACTTTGATTTGCCGACAAACTAAACCGATGTCTACATCTCCTTTATTAGGCTATGGGACAGAGTCACAGATTAAGACACTGAGTCATCTTTATATTTAAATGTATCCAATTTAAAATTTCAGAGCTCTTAGATGCAGCCTTACAGCATGTGCAGCACGTTAGAAATAAACAGCAGCACCTAGAGCACACTGAGCTGTAAAATTCTGCACTAAATCTCAAGATGAATGATTTTCTACAGCATCAGTTTCTTGTCGTTTTTTGCAACTGTGTGAGATTTTAGTGTTGTACTTTTTATGTCATAACTGCAAACCCCTCTAAAGCCCTAAGATGTTACCTACTCTGTAACCTGATGTTCACCTCCCTAGTGGCTGATTTACAGCTGATTTATATTGTCCTTATATTGAGGCTCTGATTATTATTCTCTCACTGATCCATTCAAAAAAAGACAGCAAAAAAAGAAACCAGAAATATATAGGAGGAATCAACAATACTGAACAGGCCAAACTCAACAGTTGAGGACTCTGTCGATGCAACTTGTAGTTACATTTCTAGAGAGGTGCATGTCAGGTTACAGCGTAGGGTTTCAGAGGGGTTTGTGGTTATGATGTAAGCAAGCCAAAAAGCAACATTTCTTATTGACACTTGCTGAACTCTGACACTTTCTGGTGCGCTTTGCTTTTTTTTTGTCTGAGTAATTAGTTTTTAGTTAGTTTGATTGTTTTTTTTATTTTATTTTAAAAATGCTTTATCAGCAAAATGATGTATTAAACAAAATAAGTCAGATGTAGATGTTGAGTGTTTTTTCTTTTGCTTCATCATATATATGATCAACATTAGTTTTGAGATTATTAAAATGATGATAAATATTCCCTTTGATCAACCACCAGAGTTACCAGGGATGATTCCACATTCATGAAAATCAAGGTGAGTGGAATTTAGTGACTTTTTCACAGACACATGAGAGACAGATTAAA
>VUQS01074843.1:25221-35773 GCA_015108495.1 Heterochromis multidens
AGCAATGATGCACATCCATTGAAAATAAAATCCCTGCATAATTACCTTAGGAGCCTGTGGCTTCCGCTTCACTCCTCCTCCTCCTCCTCCTCCTCCTCCTCCTCCTCCTCCTCGTCCTCCCCTTCCTCGGTCTTCACTCCCAGAATCTGAATCAACCTCACTTCCGGTGTCTGCTTTCCGAGGAACTGGGGCCTCCTCCTCCTCATCCTCCTCATCGCTTCCTCCTCCTGCATTTTCAGCCTCGCTGTCAGATGAGCTAGCTGGCTGCAGACAAACCACAATAAAGGGCACAATTAAAAATCTGAACAGGGCAACAAAAGGGGAGATGCAGCAAAGTTAATGGGTCAGAACAGGAGCTGCTTTGGTAAGCATCACACAGGCCAGAGTCTCTCCACGTCTGAACAAGGAATTTTTAATGAAAAGGAAAAGTAGGTTCACTTGAATCAAACCAATCATTTCCAAGTACATGTTGCAAAGAACTGCCTGTAAATTCTAAAGCAATGAGCATAAAAATCATCCAAATGAGGGTTATGAAGAACAAAGGTTATGAAGAACAAATAAGCTTCAAGTATCTTTTACATTTCATGGTGAACATGTGTTTCAGGATTTTAGGAAGATGTTAGTGACTTACTACAGGTGGGGCACTGTAGGAGGCATGTGGATTGTTCTGGATCTCCCATAAGCCTTCATTGAATCCCTTCCTTTTGTTGGGCTTCCCATATCGTTCTCTGTACTTA
The DNA here is from genome assembly GCA_015108495.1 of Heterochromis multidens. Classification (NCBI taxonomy): domain Eukaryota; kingdom Metazoa; phylum Chordata; class Actinopteri; order Cichliformes; family Cichlidae; genus Heterochromis; species Heterochromis multidens. The sequence continues at coordinate 25,959 of VUQS01074843.1, forward strand.
TCATAGGCAAAAAGGTCCTTTGGTGCAAGGAATGCTCTTTTAAAACAGAGAAATAAAGAAAATGTGAAATGAACTTACAGAAAACAACTTTATGTCCTAAGTTTTCAGCAACTGACGGGATGTTTACACTGCTGTTAAGTAAGGCTTAAACTGACTTCAGACTTTGAAACAGATCACTGTGCCACCTAGTGATAGACTAGTATACTGCAGGTGCCATCTTGTCAAACAGATGGTGTGTCTCACCAGTTCAAATATGTCAACACATCTTGTGGAAACATACTGCTCACTCAAATTAACAGTAGTTTCAGACAAAAGTAGTTATCAGTGTCAACACTGCTCTACCAAAGGGGATTAAGAAAAAAACCCAGTTAACCAAAGTTAACTGTTAACCACAGTTAATGAATTTCAACCAGTGTGCAGGTTCCAAACACCTGCAACCACCTACGTTTGAACAGTTCTGCAAACACACCTAACTCTAATCTCTGTGTACTTACGTTTCATGTGTCCCAAAGAAGAAAATGGGGATTTTATTAGGAGGTGGTTTCACTGCTCCATCAGCTACATCTTCAATCTGTAAAAAAAAAAAAAAAAAAAAAAAAAAAAAAAAAGAAAAAAAAAAAAAGAAAAAAAAAAAGGAAAATGTGATATAACAAAATATAATAGAGACATGTAATATGACAGCAAATGTGTCCACTTGTTAGGTTATACATAGACAAAATACATAAAAAATAAATAAATAAAATTGGCTCTTCAGCATAGCAAAAGAAAAAACAAAAGGGGTCAGTACTCGTTTTATATATAATTCCCGTTAGTCAGGCCCTTTAAAAAACTAGATCCAAGTGTGGTAGGCTATTGTAAATAGGGTTACTCAGTAAGTTATCTTATTAAATAGCATGCAATAACTTCTATGAATAATTAGTGCTTTTTCGAGGTTTATTACCTCCGCCAAGGAAGTTGTTTTTGGTAGCGTTTGTGTGCGTACGTGTCATTCTGTCTGTAAACATGAATGAATTCTGATAAAACTTTGTAGGGGTGCAGAGTGGGGTCATGTTAACAATCCATTAAAATCTGGCTACATCCACCAAAGTCTTCAAGGTCAACTTAATGATTTATCCAAAAATTGGCGAAAAGCCTTATAACTTAGAAACTATGATTCTTACAGGTGTACTGTGTATTGTCAACATATAGAAAGTACCATATAAAGATTTAAAATATGTGACATTTGAGTTCTGACCTCTTCTTCAAGGTCAAATAAGGTCAAACTTTCATAAAATGTCTTTTATCTTTAAAACTTTGCTTAAAATTCTGCTGCCTTTGTTTGTACTGGCAACATTTAGGAAATGATACTGGTATATGCGGATTCTAAATATCACATTATAGTTTTCATCCAAATGTCATGTCACATTTGACCTCTGACCTTACTTTTACATTTCATATCTGCCTTTCTTTCAAGTTGACCCCAAAATGTGGTTATATCTTTAAAGAAAGTATTGTTAAGAGAGAGAGAATGAGCTGCCTAGTTAGTTAGAAATACACTGTAGTATAATATTATATAATAAGCTAAGCAAGTTATTCATGTCCAGTTATTTACAAACATTACCTACTCCTACATAATGTTTGTGAAATCAAAGTAAACATCTGTCATGCTACTCTTATCTGTTTTTACTGTACTACAAACTTCTTAAAGTACATTTAAAATGAAGAAAGAGAACAAATTGAATATATACAAAATACTATTCCCTTAAAAGTAAATACTGCCCAGAGAGTGAGCTGCCTTGGCGGAGGTTCTCGGAGTGCTCGGAGTACTTCTTGTTCTGTTCATGACTGTTTTTCTTTTTTGTTTTGTTTTGTTTCTTTAGCACTTTTTAGCGTTTTTGTTGTTCTGTTATTCTACCTATCCAGATGCAAATTAGTGACTGGCTATTAGGTTTTTATCGTGCCCCTTTCCTGGAAAGAGTAAATAATACAGAAGGGAATAAAGAAAAAAAAGGGTGAATTCTGATCCAAGAAACCCACACAGACAGTCTGAGAGGAAAAGCAGCACTATTTTATTTCAGGCAAGATGTCTGTTTCTGCAGTGCTCAAGAAACTAATTCACATCCTTAGTTCTTATCATATGTTTAATAGACTGTTGAATAATTTGGTTTGTAAAAACTTGGAAAATAGTGACCACACTTTGTCCAAGTAAAAGCACAAAACACAGTTTAGCTGAGGGGTTGGACTAAATTATATTTAGCATATTAGTATGAACATGACTTTGATATTTATGAAACAGGACTTCTGATTTGTAGTGGAATAGAAGCATAAAGTATCATTAAAATAAATTCTAGTATAAGTAGCTTAAAATTACAGTGAAGTATAGTACTTAAGGAAAAATTGTTATGTTTGCTTGTCAAAAGCTACTTCCCAACTCTTGGACTTTGTGCAATAGTGACATTGCAACAGCATTTACGTTGAAAGTAAGCTTTTACTGCAGATTATAGTGTCGAGTGTCTAGTATGAAAAGTAAACTATTACTTTGCTGTACCTCTGCTTCTCAGGGCATGTTGTTGGCCAAAGACATCCGAGACAGGGAGAGAGGAGGTCGGGTAGAGGTCAGAGTGGTTGAGGGTGACGCTGAGAGCAGTTCTCCTCAGACCATGGAGATCATAACAGGTGTACTTGGAGAAAGAACCACTGAGCTGAAGGATGGACTTCCTGATGAAACAGCTGACCAGGAACAGATGGGAAACCTCACACTTTACCAGTGAGAAGCTCCCTGACCACCAAATCAAATGTCCTAAATTTCCTAAATGTAGTTTGTGAGAACTTATCCATATTAAGATTCAATTTTGCTGATTTTATTTGTTAATGTCTTTCATTTCAGTGTGTCAGATGCCGATGGTCAGATGAGGGTCACAGAAGTCGCTACCAGACCGCTAGTTCAGGATCTTCTTAACCATGATGTGAGCTGGTGTTAAACAAAAAATATACATGTTATTATTCAACCCCCATAATGGGCTAAAGCTAAAACTTCATATTTACAAAAATATGATTACTTAGTTTTGTATAATTATCATCTATGATCTTATTATTTTAGGACTGCTACATCTTGGACCAGGGAGGGGTGAAGATCTTTGTGTGGAAGGGGAAGAAAGCAAACAAAGATGAAAGACAGGCCGCTATGACCAGAGCTTTGGTGAGTGGCACTATTAAGAGCTTGTGCTTAATTGATCAACTGTGGCATATTTATTTCCTATGTTGTAACTGATTTGGTATTGTAGGAGTTCATTAAAGCGAAAAACTACCCAATCACTACAAATGTGGAGACAGTGAATGATGGTGCAGAGTCAGCTCTCTTTAAACAGCTGTTCCAGAGGTGGACTGTGAAGGACCAGACTCAAGGTCTGGGAAAAGTGAACACAAGAGGAAGGGTTGGTATGTGTATCTATAAATTAAGAAAAAAAAAAAAACACAAAGCAAAAAAAGTCTTCCAAAGTAAAGGAAAAATAACCTACACACAGGTTTCTTCTTATGACAATATCTTTATGATATTGTTTCATGGCCATATTTTCTGTAGCTCATGTCACACAGGAGAAATTTGATGCTTCACTTATGCACGCGATGCCAGAGGTTGCTGCACAAGAGAGGATGGTGGACAACGGCACAGGTCAAGTAGAGGTATTTAAATAGATGCACTCTAAATGTTATGTTTTTATCTGATGACTGCATCAAACAGTCAGTACAGAATTTTGTTTACAACAAGATCAGATGAAAACTCAAAAACTGAATTTGAATTATCTGAAACACAGTCATGTGAAAAAGACTCTGCAGTCTTGTGAAAACTAAGCACACCCTTACTGCTTCCATAGAGATTTAGAGGGTAAGTTGCAGTTAGGTGCTGCTAATCAAATGCACTTGATTAAGGGATCATCAGCAAGTGTGAGCACCTCTATAAAAACAGAAGTTTTGGCAGTTTGCTGGTCTGGAGCATTCAGGTGTATGTTAACACAATGTTACAGTCTTCCCAGGAGTGGACATCCCAGCAAATTCACCCCAAGCTCAGAACATGCAATGCTCAGAAAAACTGCAACAAAACTACAGGGCTCAGTTAGCATGCTAAATGTTAAAGTTCATGACAGTACAATCGGAAAAAGACTGAAGAAGTATGGCTTGTCTGGAGGGGTTGCCAGGAGAAAGCCTCTTCTCTCGAACATGACAGCACAGCTCAGGTTTGCAAAGTTGTACCTGAACAAATAACAAGACTTCTGAAACAGTGTCCTTTGGACTGATGAGACCAAAGTGGAGATATTTGGCTACACAGCACATCAGCACAAACAACTCATACCATCTGGCAAGCACAGTGGTGGAGGGATGATGATTGGGCTTGTTTTGCAGCTTCCAATCAGTGGGTTAACTATTAACTCCTCTGTATATATTCCTAGAGTCAAATGTGAGGCCATCTGTCTGCACAAGCACACCAGCAAATCACAGAATGGCTGAAAAAGAGAAGAATCAAAGTGTTGCAATGGCCCATTCACAGTCCAGACCTTAACCTGAATGAAATGCTGTGGTGGGACTTTAAGAGATCTGTGCAAAAATGAATGCCACAAACCTCAATGAACTGAATGTTGTAAACAAGAGTGGACTAAAATTCCTCCATTATGATGTGAGAGACTGATAAAGTTATACAGACAAAGATTACTTCAAGTTATTGTTGCTAAAGGGGGTTCTACAAGCTACTGAATCATGGGGTGTACTTAGTTTTTCACAGGACTAATCAAATAGACCTGATTAACCAGGCAGTTATATGGATAAGTCTATCATCTATCATTCAAGATATCAGTTTTCTGTTGATCAGAGTGTGGTAGTATATTGAAATCAGTGCAGCAAAGAAAAAGCAGAGCTGATATAAACACACGATGCCCCAGGTCTTTGTTCAACTTAGCTTTGTTTGGTAATATGTATCAATCAAGATGCTTTTTCCATATAAAACATAATAAGAAAAGAACAGGTGGCATTAATACCATTGATAACTCTGTTCTATTCAAGTATCCCACTAAGGCTTGATTCATTTAATTTACACCCATGCTTTTCCTGCTGTCAAACTGTATCCTGTATGACCCTACAACTATTCTCGCCTTCAGGCCTCCCTATAAGTTTGTTTTATTCCACTGAGTAAATAATGCATAACTTATTGAGCCAAATGTGACAATACATAACTGAGTCCAATGAAGGAGAGAAAAGAAGACTCAAAGACTCCCCCCATATCATTAACACTCCATCAAATATAACAATCAATCAATAAAAACTTAGTCAGAGCTCCTGGAAATGATGATGGCAGGATGTCACCTTAACATTGTTTTCACAGATATATTACCAAAAATAAATAAATAAAATATAGTTGTTTGGAGATATTAAAGATTTCAGGTTCAAGTATCTAGTTAAAAAGTCCCCATTCTGTCTGACAGCAGTCTTAAGCTCTTTGTAAAACAAGAAATGATGGCATGCTTACACTGTAATCAGTCTCATTCCAAACCCGTGGATCTTTGCAAACCACACCAACTTTGATTATTTTCTTTATTTTTTTAATCAAAAGTAAAGAACAACAAAGACCGCTTTCTATTCTCCAACCATCCATTATTTCCCCTTGTTGTGTAATGAGCATTACAGCCTCATGGGGTCACTAGTATACTTATAGATTTTAAAACTTTAAATCAGGAGAACATAAAATAGTGCTGATACTGCTCTCTGGTCTGTTTGAAGCTTACCTCTTCATATTAACCTTTCATGTTGGTGAATTCAAAGGGAAAGTGCAGATGTTCTGTGTTAATTTAATTTTGACGTGCCCAGGTGTGGAGAATTGAAAATCTGGAGCCAGTCCCTGTGGACCCTCAGTGGTATGGATACTTCTATGGAGGAGACTGCTACCTGATCCTCTATACCTACTTGGTTAACAACAAGAAGTGCTACTTGCTCTATATATGGCAGGTGAGGACACAGTGAAGCCTCTTTATTTTTCTGATTATCACTGTGCTGTATGAGATTACACTAGTATGTCACTTAAAATTTTAGGGCCGTCATGCGACACAGGATGAGCTGGCTGCTTCAGCTTTCCAGGCTGTGACCTTAGATCAAAAGTACAATGATGAGCCCGTTCAAGTGAGAGTAACTATGGGCAAGGAGCCGAGACACTTCATGGCAATTTTCAAAGGAAAAATGGTTGTCTTTGAAGTAAGACTCTTCTCTGAATTTACCCTCATTTTATTTGAAACATACAACCTGCTTCTGTTTTTATAACAGTACAGGGTTGCACTTTATAATCATGCCTGTGACTAAAGTTGTAATTCCCCTAGAAGTAAATGTATTAATGTATTACAATGAAATTACAATGTGAATATATTTACCTACAAATCCTTACTGGTAGATACACTAGAATAAGGGGGTAATAATTCAACATTTTACAGGAAAAAAGAAAAAGGAAAGGAGATACTTATTATTACTGTTAGTAATTTAAAGCACTGGTGGCGTAACCTTGCCTTTTTACATTTTTCTTATGCATCCACTATTAAACTGTCCTCTTATATTATATATAAAAATGAGATAAGCCAATCTCCCTTTCCTGCTTTCAAGAAAAAAAAATGAAACACCAGCAGACATTGCAGGACATATGTGATCTTATACTGATGGAGCCAAGTCTAAATGGATTTTTTTTTCTTTTATAAACACTGTTCAACCATCAACCAGAACTTTCAAAAGGACTGCAAAATGACTTCAAGAAAACTACTGATGTGAATGAAAAAGGATAATTTGTTCTTTTATTTAAATGCAAACCCCAAACTGGACACAACAGAATTAACAATAAACTGTTCATATAAGCCATGAATACTTTTATTTATACTTTTTTATTTGTACAGTTTAATTATTTCTTTGCTTTCTTTTCATCCTTTCTACAACAAAGGCACGCCCCTAAAAGTGCAGTGAATTTACAGTGTAAGATGGGCAAATTTTAGTTGTTTTTCCGCTAAATTACCCGGTAGTATGCACTACTTAATATTACTTACAATATAATTAAATCTTCTTTCCTGTAAAACACTCGGAAGATCTGCACTACTTAAAATGACTTAAGTGCAACTTAAAATTACTTAAAATGTAAAATTACTAACAGTATAATTTGTGTCTCCTTTCCTTTTTCTTTTTTCCTGTAAAAAGTTGAATTATTACCCCCTTATTCTAGTGTACCTGCTGATAAGTACATGTAGGTAAATTAAATTACATTGTAATTACAGATAAAATACCTTGAAATGCCATTTAATTCTATGGGAATTACATCCTTAGTCGTGGGCCATATTATAAAGGGCTACCCAGTACATTTTTTTTCTTTCCTGTAGGGGGGCACATCTAGAAAAGGATCTTCTGACCCCGAGCCTCCAGTGAGATTGTTCCAGGTTCATGGCTCAGACGCATCTAACACAAAAACCATTGAGGTTCCAGCCCTGGCCTCCTCTCTGAACTCCAATGATGTGTTTTTGCTCAAGAGCCAATCAGGAATGTATCTGTGGTGTGGAAAGGTAAAAGATAAAACCTTAATTTGAGGCAGAGAAATTAACAGGCTGTTTAAAGCATTTTTGTCCTTAATTTCTTTAATGAATAGTAAATAGACTGGTTCTTATATAGCGCTTTTCTACTCTACTGGAGCACTCAAAAGTGCTTTATACAACATGCCTCATTCACCTATTCAAACCCATTCATACAAGCGCTTTTTTCTACACCTAAGTGCTTTCTATCTAACATTCACACACATTCATACTCCAATGGATGCATCTGGAGAGCAACTTGGGGTTCGGTATCTTGCCCAAGGATACTTTGGCATGCAGACTAGAGCAGCCAGGGATCGAACCACCAATCTTCCAATTAATGGATGACCTCCTGAGCTACAGCTATAATATAATATAGTATGTAACTGTCCAAAAGTATTTACACTTATTTTTAGAGATTTTTTTCTCCAAAATGTGGGTTGAGTTTCATTTCACACAGTATAAATTTAAAAAACTGTATAAAAATCAGTTTTCAAAATTAATGGAAAATAGTAATTCTGACTGTAATTCTGAAAGTCTGAGTTTTGGGGGCAGGTGGCTGCATAGTTGAGGTGCCCTTACAGAAAAAATTGTCATGAAGGTGGGCATGTGGCAAACAGAAAGAGGACCCAGATGCAGGACTCAGCAGACAGAATTAAATTCAAAATCTCAGCTTTATTGGCGCTGGCAAAAAGATGAAGAAAACAAAAACAATAACAAAGTCAGGCAGGGATAAACTGGAGGATAAACAGACTAACGGAGACTACACGCACCATGAGGGAGGACGCGACAAAGAACAGAGGGAGACACAGACAATATACACACACACAGGGAATCAGGGGAGAGTGGACACACCTGGAGAACACACCTGAACAGAATCAAAAGCAAAACTGAACATGACACACACACAACGAGAGACTATCAAAGTAAAACAGGAAGTCACACACACATACTGAGACACAGACTAAGACGCGAACTTGACACCGGGACTGAAGAATAAACAAACATGAAGACATGACACACTGGGGAGACAACAGGAAGAAAAACACAAGGACCAGGACTACAAGCGTATAAACTAGACAAGACAGGGAACGCAGACAGCCACGGAGACAAAACACAGGGAGACCAGACAGACACAGGGACACGACTGGGGAGACAGAAACACGACAGACTTCATACAGGAGATACGACACAGAGACGAGACTGGGACAGGGCACGAAAGGAAACTAACAAAATAAAACAAGAAATCAAGGACTAGAAATATAAATAACAAAACTATGAGGTTCTCAAAAACTTGAACATAAGTATCTCATAATTCCAAATCACAACAAGTCCAAACAAACACAAAATACTGGGTCCCAGAACCATGAACCATAACAAAAACTGATTTAAAAAATCCCCTTCTGTCTAACACCTTTACATAGGAAATAGGAAAAGATGACAGGTTCCTGCCTAAAAACTTCAGACTGGTAAAGAGTGAATAATTCAAAGATATAGCCTAAAGATAAAGCTTAAAGGAGTAATGAGTAAAATGTTATTATCAATTTTTTTTTTTTAAACAAAAAGTTTAAGATTTTTGGCTAATGAACTAACAGAAGACTGTAGTGTGTAGTCTTATGTCAGTAAGAATAACAAATATTTAGATTTTCTCTTAATGTAATTCCAGATAGTAAAAGTTACTTGCAGCTGCTCCCTTGTTACAAGGGGTCTCCACAGCGGTTAACTCCACACGTTTGATTTGAGTTTTATGCCGGATGCTCTTCCTGACGCAGCCCCAAAGGGGATAATATAATTACAGATAGTAAATCTCTTGATGCATGCTCAATAATCCAGGTAAAAGAATCCCAAAAAGTTGAATCTGTTCATCTGGACGTAGCGTTTTTTAGTGGGAGAAACGTTTCGTCACCAACTGGTAACTTCTTCAGTCTCAGCTGACTGCAGGCTTCCCCAACCTTATAAACAGTACATTGCATAATGACCGAAACCAGCACCACTGACTAACAATGGGCCATGAGGTCATTTTCATGATCAATAGTATGCAAATTGTCATGACCATTGATCAATGGCCATGAGTACTATTCACAGAGAGTTGGGGAATGGCTGCAATCACAGCATTGTAAGATGGTGACAGATGTACCCTTAGGCCCCCTCCTCGGTTCAGAGATGGTCTTTCCCTTTTCACGTAAATGGCCTCCTTGACTCCCCGTTCAAACCAGTGTCCCTCCCTGTCCAGGATGTGTACGTCCTCATCACTGAAAG
>VUQS01074845.1:0-44249 GCA_015108495.1 Heterochromis multidens
ACACGTGCACACACTCACGCTATAGTACAGCTAAACCACGAAGATATATCCCACCACCAAGGGCACCAGCCACCTCCACTCTGGGCCTGCAGCTTCTGAATAAAACAAGTTAAAAATATACAACACTAAAACAACCTATAAAATAAACCAGATGATCAGTTTGGAACAAATTGACCAATAGGGTGGGGTGGTCAAAGCCACGCCCTCCGCGCTACAATAAATAGTTAAAAAAAAAAAATATAAAACAAAACATCCACAGACATACAGCTCCTCTATTTTAGAGATGAGCTCAGAACCGCACTGACGACACAGGGTTCAAACGAACCTTCTGGGTCACCACAGGAGTCAGAATACCCTGTGCCACAAACAGTTACGGAGATGGACACTGTCGTATTAAAACACGAGCATGAGATGGCGACCCAGAAAGTTGTACAATAAAGCAATAAATAAACAAAACAGTGAAACTACAACCAGGCAGAACAGCAGCACTTCTATAATAAAACTGGTGGCGCTGCTATAACGCTGAAAGCCGCCCACCCCGGCCGACGTCCAGTCCACTGGCATGGTGTAATTCCAGGAGGAGGCGGCCAGTACGGGGCTTACCCAGCTACAACCTGCGAGCAACACACCTGCTTACAACCAAGTTAAGTCATTAGGCTTACAACCAACACCAGGACATACCGGTCTTCTGAAGGAGTGACGATCCGCAGACAGTTTCTATAAGAACATGAATGGCGATCAGCAACAACATAACCAATTTAATCCAAAGCAACAGCGGCATGGATAGAACTCCTACCTGTGGCAGCTGAGGAAGTCAGGTAAACAGACACCCGGAAGTACAGCAAGTCAGGAATACTCAGAAAACAGCTACTATTTGTAGTGGGATCGCACGATGTGATTGGCCACCAAAGCAGGCAATTAGCAGGGCCATACGAACAAAGTATGCATTCTGCTACTTAACAGTACACAAAGTTAATCTGAACAGAAAAAAGCAAAGATTGATTATTTGAAGCTTTTTTGTGCTGTTTAAAGCTTCAAAGGTAGAATTAATCAATTTTATACAAAGACAAGGTGTTCACATTGAAACACACATTAAAACAAATGCATCATAATCTTAATAATGGAGCTAAACCACAAGGGTTTTAATACATCGCTATTTCAATTATTGTGGTAAAGATGCAGTTTAAGTATCTCCTTTATAATTAGCAGATAGGAACAAAACTACAAATGAATACCTGCAACTATACAACGAATATAAGCTTTATCTCTCCTAATGAATCTTTCATTTGCTTCCTCCGGGTTAAACAATCAATACATGGTGAATAACTTTCCCCTCCAGCTTTCAGCTGCTGTCAAAATCTAATCAATCAGTTCAATCAGTTGTGCTGCTTGTGGCACTCCAAAGAAATGTAAATTATTGAGTATTTCCATTTTAAAGCTACTTCAGTTTATCAGCGTCAGTGTGCTGGGAAATATGTGAAAAGATGATTACTGTGGTTTACCACCACCGCCGGCCGCCGGCCACATGCACTCACACGGCGGGCGCTGGCCTTTCACTCACAGTACGACGCCTGCTCATAATGTCATGAGTGTGTGTATAACTGCATCAGACCCGGGCATGTCTCTGCAGGATTGGGAGTTTGTCAGTGAGAACAGCGTGTATTCAGCGAGCTGCCTTGTCAGCATTTATTATTATGTCTTTTCAAACCAGCACACTTGAATAGATACGTTTTTGTTATGAGTAAAAATCTTACAAAAAACTCAGCACTGGATGCCTTAAAGAGTCGAGGTTTTAGTCAGTGTGTGTCATCAGATATTGACAATCTCGTGGAGATTCCTTATATGGTTCAACTTAGTGCCAAGGTTGATGTGGCTCTGTCTTTATCCATGGAAAATATATAGAATATTATTTAAATCTCAATATTTAATGATGCTGTTTGCTTCTGCTGATCCCTGCATTTACTGAGTGGTATTTAAAGCGTCTCTGTCATATTTTTATTGTGTGCAGATGTGGATAATTGCACAGCACACACATTTCTGTACAAATACAGGTAATATGGTACATTAATATATAGTTCTTTCAATTTCAATCTGTTAACAGCAAGCGACTGTTCATTTAATCTGATATCTTTTTCTGTTTCTTTGGCAAGCACAAAGACTTACGTTTGTGTGACCAAGACCAACATTAGAAACCACCATGTCAGTGACTCCTGTAGTAATTAGTCATGTCAGGCCAGCTTTCATCTGTAAAACTATAGTTTAACTTTACTGGGATTGAATGGAAAATCTTAGAGCATATTTGTGCACAACTTAACCTATTTTTAATGTGCGCTGGTCAAAGGAGTCCTAACCCTAAGCAAAAATTACTGCTTTAGACGAGACTTGACTTCCACATGAAAAACTTATCCACACAACTAGTGTCTCAACAGGATAGTTCACCCCATGCATGGGAATAAATGAAAATAGAATTTAAGCCTCAAATACATCCTCTGTTACATGGCCCTCAATGAAAATCAAATCTGGTCCATGAGACTTGTGTAGAGCCTTTAGAGTACATTTTTATTTGGCTTTGAGAGCACTGTGGCCTCTTGGAGTCACTAGCAGGGAGTTAGGTTATGTATCAGACTGGATGCAAAAGATTGACTGTGGTGTCACCCATTGGTTAATGAAGCTGTGAAACCTCAAGCTGAGCGTTTCTGCTGTCGCCCTGTTAGACAGATCTGCACAATCATTACCTAATAATTTGTCAGTAAGTTGTTAACTTACAGTAAGCAAGCTGTAAGTTGTTAGCTGACAAGCATACCCTCCTTTATTCTCCCTTTGACTTCAGTGGGGACCATAAGTCACAAAAAAACACGATGTTGTATTCAAGACTTGAAATTAACACCTGAGATCATAAACTCACCAGGAAAGTGTTTACAGAGGTTATAGGTCACCTGAGCAGTACGACTGTTTTCTAACTGGAACTCTCTTGCAACCAGAGGAGTTGCCCTCTGCTGGCCATTAGAAAGAATGCATGTTTAAGGTACTTCCACACTGGCTTCACTTTTCAGACCTGGAAATTATGCCCATCTTTTGTATACAGTCTATGGTATCACTGGTCTAATCCTTGTAGCGTCTCCTGCAGTTGTAGATTTTGTTCTATATCAATCATACAATTCATTTCTTGCAATTCAGACTCTTTACATGTGATTGATTCATAAGACAGCTCAAATGTAAACAGAAGACACTTTACTGTCAATCATTTTCATTTGAACAACACACAGATTTATCACAGGAAAGCAAAATCATATCAGTTTCTCTCCGAATTGTCTGCAATTCAAGTAAATTTGTGTCTCTACTTCTGTGAGCACACACACACACACAGACACAGCCTGAAGGAGCTTCAGCTGCAGATGAATGAATCCAGTAACTGCCAGACTGCAAAAGAAACTGTGTGTGCATGTGTGAGACTCTGCAGCTGCTCACAGACACACTGCTCACACACTCCATCATCTCTCCCAACATCGCCCTTGTCATCTTTCTGTCTTATTTTTTTCCTCTTCACTATCCCTTCATCCATCCATCATCGTTCTCTTCTTCCTTCCCTCCACCTGAACCTCTGTCATCACTCTACCCTTCTTTCTCTTTAATTTTGACTGCTATTTTGTCGCCTCCCTTCCCTTCTCTCGCTCTCTCTTTGGTCATCCATCCATTCAGGACATCTGTGGAGCTTTAAAACTTTAAAAACTGAATTCACTAAAATACCCTAAATATTTTTCTACACCTGTTTTAAGTAGTAATGTTAGTTGGAAAATCTGTTTGCTTTTGATAGCAGGCTGTCGGGAGATGTTTTACAATCAAAAATTGGGCTCTTGTGGTTGTCTATTGTGCTGAAGGATGCTCTTCAAAGACTCTTTGTGTAGTTTCACAAAAAGATATGAATCAGACCTGCAGCAAGCTCTGTCACCACCTCCTCCACCATCTAAGTACTAAAAAAATGTGATACAATAATTAATACTTTTTGTCACTGCAGGTTTTGCATTAAACGTGTAAACGGGTATAAAATTGCATTCAATTCAGTATTAAAAGCCTAAAAATGCCTCAAATTGTCTAACCCGGTGAACCCTGCAGGAACCATAGTTTTATTTAATATTAAAAATTAAATAATAATTTAATTATTAAATAATTTAAATTTAATCATTTAATAATTAAATATTTTTCTCTCAATTTTCTATAAATGTTTTATTTTATATTTCAGATAGTGGAGGATGTTGATATTAAAAATGGCCACATTATTAAATAATGAGGTCACTGTATGTACAGGTAATCCCTGTGAGTCAAAAGCTCAGCCTGCAGACTTCTCTAAACACTCATTTTTTTCTGCTATTGGCTCTGTATGATGTCACAGAAGATATCCTTATATGGTAACCTTACTCACATACCTCTGGCTGCGAGCACAGAAGCCCACAGAACCCACCTGCAGCTCAAACCTTTTGTTTTGCCAGGGGCAACTAATGAAAAGACAGGTGGCTTAAAGGAAGGCGTGAGGGTGGAAAATATCTTCGTTCAGACAGAGGATGAACTGAGGGGCTGCACCAAGGCCCATCCATCCATTCTCTTCCGCTTATCCAATTCAGGGTCATGGGGGGGCTGGAGCCTATCCCAGCTGCCACAGGGCGAGAGGCAGGGTACACCCTGGACAGATCGCCAGTCTGTCGCAGGGCTAACACAGACAACCATGCACGCTCACATTCACACCTATGGGCAATTTAGAATCACCAATTAACCTAACCCCTCTAACTGCATGTCTTTGGACTGTGGGAGGAAGCCGGAGTACCAGGAGAGAACCCACGCAAACACGGGGAGAACATGCAAACTCCACACAGAAAGGCCCCGGCCAGATGGTGGATTTGAACCCAGGACCTTCTTGCTGTGAGGCAACAGTGCTAACCACCAAGCCACCATGCTGCCCCAAGCCACCTATCTAAGATAAATAAGTATTATTTTGAACTGTGACTCATCCAAAGCCTACTATAGAAGAATCCAATATGGAGCTAAAATGAGCATAATAGGTCATAATAGGTTAAGGTTAGTTTCACATCAATCCCTTTATATAGAAATGTACCTATTGTGATACTCAAATGGAAATCTCATATATAAGGACTAGAAGGCCAAAATGCATGGAAGACTTGATCTGAATGGTTTACATCTTCTAGTTTCTGAAGCTATGCTGTCTGTGTAACATGCGGCTGAAGCAACCTTGTGTCTGTTAAGAGGTTAACATATCTCTAAGTGAGGAGATGGATTTGAAAGTTCTGCTCAGCCTTCACAACCTGATCTAAATTTTAAAATGCACTAATGTGGTTGCATCTGTTAGTGTATTTGCTGCATTCAGTACAAAATCATTAAATTATATTTCCCCTGCAGAATCTCTTATGAAGGGAATAATAATAAATAATACTGAAAGAAATGAAAGCCTATATAAGTATTCAGGGGTGTATGTGCAAAGGAAAAGAGCATTCTGACTGTAGCAGCTAAAGAAGTTGCAAGGGTTTTTCAGTTGGAACAGTCAAAGATCTTTTTAAACGCGTTTTCTCAATGGCATCTCTGAGAATGAATGTGAGGTGTCCTTTGGCTTTCCTGCAGTGTTTTAGCTGAGGTACTGTTACCAGGACACCAGGATTTACATCCGCCTACAGAAAGAAGACAACAGGCTCACACCAGACATAATTCTCAGATTATAATCTGCAGGTTAAAAAAAATCCAATTGAACAAGTAGACACAGTGAGTGAAAGTGAATTAGCAGTTACTGTGTATTTTTAATGTTTGTGTGAGAGGGATTAACTGATCAGGGTTCATCAGTTCTTTTATCAATGAGCTGCACTGAGAATCTGCTAATCTGTGTCTATCTGTGTGTGTGTGTGTGTGTGTGTGTGTGTGTGTGTTTCATTTAGTTTATTTATTGAGCACCTCAGTCTGTTACCTCTCAACCCTCCTTTTTGTGTCATTCCTCCCATCATTTTTTTCTTCCTCTCAGTCACTACTTGTCTTTTTTGTCTGCATTTCTTTTGTTTAAATTGAAACGTGCAGTTCTATATGTAAGACATTTAAGTAGTAATGGCTCTGCACTTCTGAATTATCAATAATTTAACTAGTGGCAGAAAATAAAAGTGAAAATGGGACCTGATATCTGAGTGCAAGCAATGAAATAAATTAAAAGCTGATGGGAAAGAAATAATCTCAGCATTTGTTTTCTTTAGTTCAAAGGTGGAGAGACAAAAACCAACGTACCATGAATGTGAAGTGATAATAAAGACAGTTAAAAAATCATATTTTACCCTGATATGAGTGCTATACTAGATAATACTAGATTTTGATGGATCGTTTCTATTTTACTCGATAAGGTTATTTTAATCTCCACAGCCTTTGTCTTTACCATAGTCAATGTAAGCACACAGGACACATACAGACCAATCCGGTGCTTTGTAACTCACTCCATGTGACACTACTCAGCCAATCAGATCCTTTATTGAGAGGGCATGTGAAAACAGGAAAAAATCCAAAGTAAGTGAGGGAAACAGAAAGGGAGAAAAGGAGGGTTGAAGCTGAGATGGTTTCATGTGAAATATAGTTAAAGAAAAAGAAGAAAAGGGGAAACTCAAACCTTAAATAACCTTATTTTACTTGAAATGACAAAACATTTTATTATCATTTCATTATCAGAGTAGCCTCCAGTTCACTGTGAAAATTAATAATAAGCATTGTTGAAATTCTGTTTTATTTGACAGCCAGTTGTTGACTATACACAGACGCTGATACACCTGTTAGACTACTTCAAAATATATTGCATTAAATTATAATGCATGTGGAACTTTGATATTTTGGACCTTTCTTTGAGGAAATTTCCTCTAACTGGACCTCCCTAAATTTTAATTGAATGCCCCTGCCCTAGAGGGGGGAAAAATGGGCACCAACTGACAGGATGTTGTGTATTCACAGAGCTGAAATTAAATAAAAACATACATGGAGTGCCTTCATTAGTTTGATCAGTTTTTTTTAATCAGTTTGGTCAGACTTTTCTACCCTGTGGGTGCTTGAGTCAGATGTTTGTGTTGTAATATCTGTTATAAACTTATTAAATGTTGTCACTGTCAGATTCCATCCATATTTTCATAAAGCAAATTTGAAATTAATAAAATGTGAACTGCACTGTGCAAACAAAGTAAATGGAACTGGAAAATAATATGAATACAAAACTAAAATAACTGCTTCTTTCTTTGTTTGCTTCTCTGTTTTGTTGCCTGTTTTGTTGGGTGTATTATTTAGCTGTATGTACAAGAACAAGTGATTAATAAAAAGCTGTTTTCTTTTCAAAGTGGCAGAATCTCTCCTTTCATTTAGTTCAGTGAAATGTGATTGGATTTGTTTTTTCTGCTCAGGAAGATGCAGAAATCTTTTATAAGCAAGTTTAAAATGTATTAAATGAAGTGCAGACCCCCACTGAAACATATCGGTGCTTTTTAAAGTGTCAATCATAAAAGTTCTGTGACATTGTACAGTAACAATTCACCCAAATTGAGTCTGGAGATCCGGTGCAAACAGTAATCAGTTTTAAGACTCAATTTGGGGGGAAAAAGCCTTCAGTTTCTGCTCAGACTTGTTTGATGGATGAATCACCAAGGAAAATTAGGAAAATTACAATCTGAAACCAATTTTGTGGCACCCTTAAGTCGCAGGTTGAGTCGTGCTCATTCTTTTCCTCTCCTGATTTTTGAAACGGTTCTCCTGATTGCCTTGGAATGGGAGCCCTTCTGACCGACTAACCCCTCTTCACAAAATGACAGTGATTGTTTTATTGAAGAGCTCGGTCAATAGGAGCCCACAGAAAATCTTGTTTTCAGTAATCCTGTCAATCTTCTCCTCCTATTCTTTTTTTTTTCTGAACCTCCTTTGTGCTGCTAAAAGAAATATTCCTGTGTTGCTGCAAATTATTTAACAGGAACTCCAGTTTAATGATTTCAGAGGTCGTTAAAGCTCATTATATTAAAGTCATATCAAACATGCTGGCAGTTCTTTGTAGTCTCTGAATGTAGATTTTATGCTACTTAAAAGTAACCAAAGATTTCTGATGTCGTAGGAGAAGCAAAAAGAAGAGGGGAAAAAAAGCTGTGTCTGAGGTCAGGATTGGAGGTGAGGACTTCCTGATGTCATTAAAACAACTTGCTTCATGAGGCAAAACCATTAGGTGTCAGAGCTGGCGGCATGGCCTCTCATTACCAAGATGGCTGCTGCTTGTTCCGTGAAGGATAAGTAGCCATCAGAGCTGGATTACTGCAGAAAACCCCAATTACGGGCAAGAGCCCCTCAGAAGCAGTGAAAGATGGGAGTTTTTCTCCCTCTCTGTTCTTTTTACCTCTGAAAGTAAAGAAGCCTTTGTGGCGCTCCTCTCCTCTGAGCCACTGTCGTGTCACTTCACATGGATTTATTTGAAAGAAACGTGGTTTTATACGTCTGCTGAGCCGTGATAGATAGAGCTGGCCAGGATGGTGTATAAACAGAGAGAGAATCCATTTATCATTTATTTATTAAAGGCTAACCTTTAAACAGACAGCTGTGATAAAACAAATCTATTAAAAAAAATAATTAGATTGGAACATGGCAGTTGTGCACGAGGAATGTGATATTAGGTGAGGTTCCCACAAGAAAATTAGAACCACTTGGGAGGATCTGTGTGTGAGGCCGTGCATATTGCCTGTGTCTGGGGCTATTAAGTGTATAACCACAGAAAATACATTCGGAAGATATTTTAGTTAAGTATTTGTTTTGGGAATTGAAAGGTTAGTTGGTGTTATTACTGGATAGATTCAATAATCCTTCCCAAATTAACCTGTTGGTCAAATGTGGGACAGTTGGGGAAAATTCCAATCACAGCCCAAAGCAATTTTCAAAATGGTGATACAAAATAAAAAGCAAGAGAAAGAGAATGTGTATAGACATGTAAAACACTGTAATATAATAAGATGTAATAGTTCTGATGGGGGTATAAGACTCATAAATGAATAAATGCATGTGCCTAGGAACGGGAACTGTGGAGAGAAAAAGATGAGGATGAAAGTGCTGAAGGGAGATTGAATTCTCATTAGGACAGAGAGTGAGGCGGCTGCCAAACTCCAGCCTACCTCTACAGCTGGTGAGGGGATGAGAGAGTAGAGGTAGTCATAATTTTTTATTGATTTATATTTTATCTTTAGTTATGAAAATGCCCATCCCCACTCGAGAGCGTAGATATTCGCAGAGAGAGGGGGTGCAGAAGCTGGGTCAGATGCATCTATTGATTGCTCTTTGATTTTGGTGATGGTGTCCCTGCCATGGGTGAGGGCCTTTGGGGGACACCTGTTTGGATATTCTGCATTTGAATCTGGTTAATTGCACATTTGTCTGTGTTTTCATAATGTCATTTCTCTTCATCTTTCTCCCTTGAGTCCACACGTGTTTGCTTGGAGTCTCAGAAGCCTGAGTAGGTCAATGTAGGTTAACCCACCCACAGAGTCAAAGTGGTCAAAGTGGGATTTGGCAGGTGGGGGAACACTAAGATCCAGTGGAGCAGTGCAGCGTGGGGAATAATTATATTATAAATATATTTAGAGGCTGATCAGCTGACCTGTGCTGCTGCTCACATATTCACCATTCTTTGTGGATTTAGCCAACTGATATAAGCAGATGCTTCACGAGCTGTCTGGCTGATTTTCCGTAACCCTAGACACTGAAGCTGATATAAAAGGTAGAATTTAGTGACCATGAACACCATGTCTGCTGTTACTGTAAACTTCACCACAGTAATGCAGACTAACCACTTTAGTCTGCACTAAACTATATCCTACTGCATAGCAGGCCTACAGTATTGGATAACACAAAATTATTATATATTAACGCTATATTAACGCTACGTCCAGATGAACAGATTCAGCTTTTTGGGACAAAATTATTATACTTCAAGACATTTCCCCAAAATATAACTTCAGCAACACATCATGTATTGATCCAAAATCTGATTTAAGACTTAAATGGCAATAGCACTTTTATTTATATAGCACATTTCATTATATGTAAACTCAATGTGCTTAACACAGAAGATAAAAACATAAAAACCTTAAAATGCTTTAAGGTAGTGAAAACAGCTTTTGAATGTGTGCACAGACATAACTGATCTCAGGTCAGCAGGCAGCTTGTTCCAAAGAACAGGACCACAGTACCTGAAAGCACCTCAGCACACTTGGATCTGATTCTAGGAACATTTACACTCTACATTAATGTAATTAGTGTGTTTGGTGATATTTGTTGTTCTGCTTAAAGGCTTGCATTTGAAATATATAGATGTATAGATATATAGAATAGATGCTGAAATACAGCGATTGCAACTTTACATGTGCACCATGAACGCACACAGGTATAAGCAGGCTGTGGAATGTCATTATTTTGTTATTATTGTGCAAGTATCTCCATGTCATCAGGACATGAGTGTAGGCTAAAAATGTCAATACAGGTCTATAGTTTACAGGGGTTAAGGGGCCAGTTAAATTGAATTAACTCTTCACTGTTGCTTCTTTTCAGACATCGTATATTGGGTGCAGTGGGACTAGTTACCCCCCAAAAAATATGCTTCTCTCTCTTATGCTCATCTTTTCTCTGTAATCTTACCTTCACCCACCAACCTGTCACAGCAGATGGCCACCGTCCCAGAGCCTCATTCCACTGGAGATTTCTTCCCATTTAAAGGGAACTTTGTTTTTTGTTCCCAAAGGGGATCATTGGATTGTTGGGGTTTTCTCTCTACGTTATGGGTTATAACTGGTGCTGTACAAATAAAACAGAACTGAACTGAAAATAAAGAGAAGCTCAAACATGTTGTTTTTTAAACCAAACTATGATCTGTTCCTAAACCTACTGAGGTAGTTTTCCCTCAGTTAAGTTTAATTCAAACCAAGATGATAACAACAAATTATTTATTAAAAAAAAAAAGAAAAGAAACCAACTGAATCTAAAAATAATGGTGGCACATGGGACATGAACCCCAGTCTCCTAGGTGTTCATCCAAAAGTCAAGATATTCTGTTAACTTGGACATAAAACAGAATGAAACCCACTTTAAGTCACAGAGAACCAGACCACAGTCACAAAAACAGACACCTCTCATGTAAGATGAAACACTAATGTTCTGTTAACTTATTAACCTCCAGCTTAGTCTCAAAAACTGGAAGACGTTACCACTCAAATCAAGTCTCTTGCATGCATTTGAACTTCTGTTAGGATTTGCACTTGGATATTCTATATGGGTAAATATGCCATATACAGATGTGAATCTAACCCTACCAAAAAGAGTTAACTTTCAGTGTCATTATGCACTAAAATGCACTTTGTCCAATGTTGTTCTGCCTGTTTTTTAACAGATACATAATCAGCTCATATCAATTTAAAATACGAGGCATGGATTTATAGGATATGAGTCAATTAACTCAAAATTAAGACATTTTGGAAAGATCTCGGACTTCACATCAGATAATAAGACAATTATATTTCAGGAGTTGGATCTGACCTCAGCTGGTCTCCCGAGGGTTAACCTGCTGTCCTTTTTGTTATTCTGCCCATTTATCCCTTCACAGCTTTAATTATCTGTTCTCCAGAAACTGGCCAGAGTCAAGAGACTTGCTTCTTTTATTTCAGTCATTAAACTGGCTCTAAACTAGACTCTTGGCTGCATTAAAATGGTCTCTTAAACTCTTTCTGTGAATCCTGCAGATGCTTTTTTTTCTGTTCTTTTGCTCCCCTGATACTTCATCTTCAACCATTATCTTCTTCATCCTGTCTCCTTCTTCTTTCGTGTCCTTTCTACTGCTTGTGCCACTCTGCCGTTCCTTTCATTTAACACAAGATTCCCTTTGAAATTTCCTTCCTCTTTTTTTCATATTTTCCAAAGTGTGTATTCAGTGGGAGAGTATGTGTAGATGACTGGATGTGACTGGACAGGAATAGAAAATGTCTGTACAAGGATCTTCATTAACTTTTTGCTGATAAGGTAGACCTATAACAAGACCAAGTGCTCCAGGTCTACACAGATTTGCACGTGCTAACTACCACTGTGTGTTATTCCAATTTTACATACTTTCCTACTCATTACTGCCTTTAGGGGTGATGTGAAAACTCATGATATCAGACTTTTCCTACTTTTGTTTGTCTATTTTTTTAAAAAAGGGAAAAAGTTTAAAGCATAACAGCTCATTTAGTTTGGTATTGGACTAGTACAAAAGTTCGTCGAGGTCAGTTGTGCAGCTGTGATAATTGTGTATGCCATAACTTTGTCATTTAAATGTAAAATTATGCTAAAACTATAATTGTGGTAAATTGAATACCCTAGCTTACATTCTGGTCAGCGTAGCTGTTTTGTGATGGAATTGCTCAAACAAAAACATCCATTTAGGCTCAACAGCATTATTTTCAGTGATAAAAAGGATTCATGTCAGCATTCAGAGCAATGGTATATATGTGCCTCAGTGCCTTATCCACAGCCGATTGTTTGGATCAGGTGTGTCCAGCTGAAAAGCCATATTTTAGCTCATCTAGTGTGAGCGAGAATAGGATGAGATGGAAAATATGCAGTGCTAAGACTCTCAAGGACCACAAGTACTCTTTATATAGACTGTAAAATGAAAATAGTCTTCATACAAACACTTTGTTCGAGGGAAAACTACATAAAATGTTTTATAATTAATTGTGTCATGAAGTGCAGTAACATTACATTTGTTTTTAGGATGATACAATTGAGTTTTATCATTTATTTTTTATTTTTGAATCTATAAAGTACCAAACCTGAGACACCATGTGATTTGTTACACATACCCATCTTGAAAGCTGTCCAAGATGGTTTGGAAAAGAAAATAACTGGCAGGTAATTGGATGAACCATCTGTCTATCAGTCTCTACCGTGGGCTACCTTTACTAATCAGATCAATTAACCATAGGACTTAAAGAATGCATATTAGGAATACTTGCTGTATTTTTAAAGAAAACCTTTTTTTTTTTTTTAGGGACCTATTCTGCTTATATGCAACTCTTTTTTTTATTTATTTTTTTTATCTTTGATCCTGGAGAAGCTTTGCATGATTTAAAGTTCAAAATAATTCTTATTTATATTGTACTGGACCTTAGTCTGAAACAAGCCCTTCTAACTCCTCCCCTTTAAGGCAACTGTCTTCTGATTGGCTGCCCCCCGCAAAGAGAAGGTTTGAACAGCAGGTGAGTGGGGTTTCTGTATGTGAGATGGTCATTAAGGATATCCTCCCTCACTAAGACATCATACAGATCTAAAACTAGAAAAAAACAGCAGCAGATTGAAGCCTGAAGCGGCATGTGCTGCGCTCTGAAACCCAATCTCTTGCACCGCACAATAACAGTTTCCTGCTGCATCGAGCACTCGCGCGTCACAATCAAAATTCACAGGGAGAAATGCAGGATGCATATATTACATGTGAGCCATGTTCTCTACAACGTTCTCTAGCTGGAGCTAGACAACATTTGGCACACCTTGATAAGGTATAATTGAATTAAGGTATAATTACTTGAGTTTCAGACAGCAACACTGTCTTGATATCTAACAATCTTTAACTGATGAGCTTTAACCTTAGCAGGTATCTTTGGTAAGACAACAATGAACTCCTTCATACAGCCTGTTGATTAAGGGACTCTGAAATATTGGGGTCAGTTATGATTAATATGCAGTTACTGCTGTTTGGCTAATTGTTTGCAAAAACAGCTTCAACAGTAACAACAGTCACAGACCATAAAGAGAGTAGGGACCACATGCTAAGTGACAGTCGCCCACAGGCTAACGTTTCAGCATCTATTGTGTGAAACTCCTTTCGTGTGATGGAAACCTAATTGTGATTCAGTGTCATCAGGAGGTGGATAACATGAGTTTAAGATAATATGGAAATGTTGCAAATATCTGAGTGGGAGTGCTTAATGATGATATTACATACTGTCCCGATTATTCAGCGATGTGATGAAGTACTTCGGTTTTGTCTGATATTTAACACTGAGTGTTGCTAATATGTCAATAAGAGTGATTTTTGCCTTTGCGTGGGAGTTGGTTTCCACTTATAGTGTCATATTTTTAAGCAAAAATCCAAATTTTCAGATGCGTAGATGTGATGGAGGTGCACACACACTTATACACCCACTCTTAGCTCTACAGCCTGTTAGTCTGTTAGATCTAATTTCCATGCGTGGGAACAAAGCATCATCATATCACATTTCACATTGTGGACTATTACATAACAACACACACACATGCAGATGCATTATGTTTGTGCATATATACTGTATATAATGGAACATGTAATCTCAGTCATTGTAGCTGCTGTCGCCTCAAAGCTTGGAGGAGCTCTCATTTGAAGACTCGTTTCTGCATCCACAGCTTCTCCGACTGGTGGCTGACCGCCTGCAAACACCACCTCAACTCCAGCAGGTCCTCACAAAGGTCACATTATGCAGTGTTTCATTTACATTTAGAAATGCAGAAAAATGGATCAGCATTAGGTGTAAAACTATGATTAAAGGCTTTGAGGGTGTGTGTCCATTCCCCATTTGAATCTGCAGTGCTCTTTACAGAAGCCTTTGAAGCCAGGAAAATAATGCAGTGTAATCACGTTGAGTAGTTGAGCAGCAGTCAGACTGGTCTGTGTTGAGACCGAGCGCTGCTGAATGGGAGACTGTCCTTTCAGAGAAAATCATATCAGGGGAAATAAGAATTTATGGAGGGCTAATGGTGATATAACTGAGCAAAAACCAAGTCTTTTAATAACTGATTCAGGAGGACATTTAAAAGGGAAAAGAGAACTAAAGCCTCCCCCCAGTGCCAAACTAACATTTGTATACTTTTTACAGTCATTATGAAAAGCTAAAACATATGACTTTTCTTTACATACTGATAGAATACTGAACTAAACAGTAAACAGTAAAAAAATTTTTAAAATTTTAAAATACAGACTTGTTCCGTTTAACAGCTTAATCTGAATATGCAGCTCTTCGGGCTCGCTTTGGTGTAAAAATTCATCTTATTTGTCTTTTGTAATGACTCCGTGTCACACACCGACCAAAATGTCAGGAACTTTCCAAGTTTGCTCAACCAGTCTACACATGTTTTGTTGACTTGCAAAAGGACCTTTGGGCTGTTGTCGCTGCTGTGGTTGCTTCGGGAGTATAGTGAACTGGACCGTTCAGTGACACTTGGATTTGCTGGCAATAGATCAGACTTGTCCTAATTGGCATTGGACTCCTCCAGGGCTGCCCTTTGTCACCTTTGTCATTGTGTTCATCACTTTTACTGATAGAATTTACAGATAGAGCCAAGAAGTGGAGGGTGGTGTGGTTCTGATGATCTGATCCTGTTACTTTTTTTTTTTTGCACTGGGGCGATTTGCCATGTCTGCAGTGGCAGTTGGCAAGTCTTAGTCTGAGGCCATTGTTCTTGGCCAGAAAACAGTGCCCTGCATGCTCCAGACTGGATCTTGTTCTTGAATTGAGAAAGAATGCAGCGGGTAACTGGATCTATAGTGATGCAATCCCTGTTCCAATCACCTGTAGTAAAAAAGAGAACTAAGGTGAAGCCGTCAGTTTCATTCTAGATACCTACCCTCAACTATGGCCAGGAGCTGTGAGTAGTGGCTGAAAGAATACAACAGAAAATGAGCTACCTTCATGGGTGTCTGGACTCACCCTTAAAGATGGGGCTCAAAGCAGAGCTGCTACTCTCCACATCTAAATGAGCTAGTTGGAGTGGTCTGGACATCTGACTAGGATGCCTCCTGGGTGAGGTATTTTGGGCATGTCAAACTGGGAGGACACCCCATGCTTTTTTTTTCTTTTTTTTACTGCATTGGCAGTGTGTTTGGGATCATTGTCATGCAGAAAAATGAAGCTGTTGCCAATTGGATGCTTTCCAGATGGTATTTCATGGTGGATCAAAATCTGATGGTACTTTTCTTTTGACAAGATCCCTGATTGTTTGAACCAAAGCTTGGATTCATCTCCATCAGACCTGTTCCACTGATGTTCAGTCCAGTTCTTGTGTAATGTGGCAGATACTGTTCATTTGCTGTAGATAGTTTTTTAGGCCTCAAACTTCTTCTTTTGTCCTCCACTTGTCCAGTTTCTTCAGATTTTTAAGGACACACTGCACACCATGCTGAGATATGCCAAGCTTTCAGCTAGCAGCTCTTTGAGAATCACCTTGTTGGTACAAAAATGCTATTTTATGTCAAACTGTGTTATCTTTGCCATTTTTCATAGATTCAACTAAAGAAATGGGACTATACTGTATTTTTTGCAACAGGCTGCTGGTAACAAAGAGCCTCAAGATACAATTTAAAGTTGGCTCCTTGCTAAGTTGTTTTTTATATGTAGACACAGCACTGGTTCATCCCTTGAGTTAGGTGCCTTTTTTATGCTTGAATGATTCACAGGTCAGTATTAAGTGGTTCAACAAGGTCAGGTACAAGGACTGGACTAAAAGTGAGTGAAAAAGCAGCCAAAGTCTGGCTTCTTGGAAGCAAAATATAAATAAATGAGGAGTAACTAAGACTTTTGCACAGTACTGTATTCTGAATTCTGAATTATATGAATGTGCTGTTGTCTGTGAAAACAGTCACAAGTGCCTTCTTGCTTTATTATTCTGCTTCCTCTCCAAACCTCAAACCTCATTTCTCCAGCACTGAAATCAGCTCATGAACTCTGTGCCAACATTATTTTATGCCTCACTGTTAAACAGAAGGACAAACAGTGAGGGTGCACAGCGGAGTCCATATAACCCAGATCAGACTCGGTGTTTAAAGATCGTCCCCCCTCTCTCTCAGCCAAGTCCCACTCGGTTTTTAGCCCTCTCTGTGTATTTTGGGGGGTAAATCGGGCAGAGAACATGTAGTCTCAGCACGTTTTCCCATCTCCTTGCTGTCTGCTTTATAGACCTGCAGACTGATAAAACACAGAGGGAGGGAGAAAGCGAGATTCTGGCTCCATGGGAATTATTGTGCCTCCACTCTCCTGGTTTCTGGATGCTGGTTGATAAAGCTCACAGCTAGTGTTCCAGGTCAGCCCACAGGTGTTGGAGGGGGTTGAGGGTGAGGGGTCTGTGAACTCAAGTCATGCTCCTCCACACCAAACTGGGAATAGCACTTCTTTATGGAGCTGGCTTTGTCATGTTTAAACAGGGAAGGGTCCTTGCCAGAGCCACAAGATGGAAGCACTCTATTGCCTAAAAAAGCACCGTGTGCTAAGAGTACCTTTCTGAAACTAACAGGCAGTGAAGGAAAAGACAAATAAATAAAACTGGAAACACTCAGGCTCGTACTTAAAGAACAGAGACAGTATTTAAGATGCATTTAATTTGCGGAGGGGAAGATTAGATTTTCTGATTTTTATTTGATGTGGGGGTTGGGGTGTCTTTATAATCACTTCCTGTCATTTGCACAGGCTTACTGATAATCATTTTCACTTTCTTCTGTTGGAACATTATAACTCGGTGGATTTGTTTTATTGTTAAATCTGTGGAACTGAAACACTTGTACAGAAGATCACTTAACTATCCACAGTTGATCAAACCTCCATATTTGGCTCTTCAAAGGATGAGCAGGTGATTGTGTTGTGCTCATTTTCTGGTCCTTTTTCTCACAGCGGGACCCCAGCTTTGCTTCAACAATCTGCCTTTCACACTTCAATAAAAAATATTTCGTGCCTGTCATTGAAACTATCTGCTTTGAAAATAATGTGTGTGATGGAGGAAGTGAGAGCTGAGCCTCAGGTCCGTCATGCACGGGACGCAGCAGGCGGCCAGGCTACGTCCCAACCAATCACAGGCCTCTCTTAGCGGAACCGACAGGCCTCGCTCGCAGGAGTAAACCTGAGCAAGTCATTAGAGGGATGTCCAGAACAATCTATCAAAACCTGCCTCCACCAAAGGCCAGTTGTGCGTGCGCACGCGCACACACACACACACACACACACACACACACACACCTGAACACACACACACACACCAGTGCATAAAAACACTCAGATAGTGCTTCGTCTCATTTATCTGAAGTGGCTTAAGTGTTGCAGGATCATGTGTAATCAGTGCAGAAATCAGTTCATATCAGACTAATGTTTTCTGCTGCAGGCAACAGAGGTGGGACAGAAGAAAGGGAAGCAGAGAGGAGGAGTGGAGGCGATGTTAGTTACTGTAGAAAGTTTCTTTTTAGGTTTTTCTTCTTCCTTTTTGAGCTCCTTTTACTGTCAGGTGCTTTACTATTTCTCTGTTTCTGCTCCCTCTCCTCTGCCTTGTGTTTTTCTTGTGATTTCACCTGTAACACAACCACACTCTCACAATATCATGTTCCAGTCTGAGGCACTGTTTGTTGATCGTTCTACTTACTCTGCAGCACTATGGTCAGTATCTGTTGCGTTTCAATGTGCTATATAAATAAATTGTCTTGACTTGACTAACTTCCCTTCCTTTCCTAGAGATACTAAGCACTACTTGTCTAAACCTAAGCCTAAAACAGACCCATCCTGCTGTTCCTTATTTTTTTGTGAGCCAAAAACTGAAGCTTCAGAACTCCCTAAACACTCAGTTTTCCACTCTTGGCTCTGTATGATGTCACTGTGGACAACTTTAATATGGTCATCCAAGGCACCCACCTGCCGAGTAAAATAATCAGTAAAAATACAGTAAAATGTACCATTTTAAAATCAAGGAATTTTCCATATTCATTTTTTACAGATATTTTTCAGTTTTCTTTTTTTTACAACCACACATTGAATTTTACCAATGACAGAAATGCCCATGAATTTCTGTAAAAAGTGACTGATTAGGGAAAAAAAAAAAAGCTGGCTTAAATTGCAGGGGAAAGGGAGCTAAATAGGCTTGTTTAAGCTCAGGGTTGAGACTGCACTAAATGCACCGTTGGAGACTGTATTTTCTGCTCTGGGATCTGTATGATGTCACAGAGAGCAGATATCCCTAATATAGTCATCTCAAACAGCTCTTGATGAAAACACAGAAGCCCCGCCCACCTGCTGTTCAGATTTCATGCAAAGCTACTCCAGTAGAACCCAAGAATAAACATATGGAGCTGGAAATGAGCAAATAGGACCCCTTTTAAATGATTTTTTGTTTGTCTTTCAGTGTCCCCACAGTGTGATCGTGTAGATACATTTATGTCCCCACAGTCTGAGCAATCCACATACACACATGCATTTCCACCCACAGGTCAGAGCATTGATGATTTCCCATCATAAGGCCATAAAGCCTAAGTGGCTGATAATAAATATCAGATGAGTGATGCTTAACCCACACCGCCTCACTATTTAGCCTGTTACCATGGTGATGCACTGGGTTCTGCAGTGATGGAGAGGATGGAGGGAGGGAAGAAGGAACATGAAAGGGAAATGTTGCTACTGGGAGCACCGGGAACATTGCCGTCTCCGACTGTGATCTTGAGTCACATCTATATAGTTATCTAAAGGGCAATTCCACATTTTAAAATCCATAATTACTTTGCAGTAGCACTTACTGCTGACATTAAGCACCACTAAAATGTTTAGCATGTTGGAGCCATTCTTTATTCGAAGCCTGTCCTGCCGTCCGTTTTACAGGCAGTATATTGGTTCTTAGTTTCCTCCCCCTTTTGAAGTAGCTGCTTGTTTTCAGTTAACTGATGAATGAAAGTGAACATGTTGAAACTGTTGTTGTTTCGACCTTCCTTTCCTCCTCCGGTCTATATCTATAAAGCCACTGCATGTAAAATTTATTAAGAATAATTTTTATTGTTTGTTGATTTACATTCTTTTCATCTGTTTCCCTCTTACTGGCCAGCTGTTTATTTGTAGTTTAATGTTATCTCAGGGCTTCAGATACTGCTGTTCTGTCAGATGGTGTTGCACAGATACACACAGGGTGCCTTGATCCACAAGCCATGGCAATATTGGATGCTGTGAGGGAACAGTCCTCCTTTAAGCAGTTGCAGCTTTTGCAGGTAGGAGGGGTGGTTTTGGAGTAAGCCAGTGTATTTGTCAGTGAGGAAGCTGCTTTTTATTTCCACTGTTTTGCTTTATCACCCACTATATGCTAATTGCTAATGGTGCAGTGGCACAGTTTAATCCATAAAATAAATAGAAATTCAATAAAGTAAAAAATGAAAATCAAGAATAGAGCAGTAAACAGAATTAAAATCAGTGGTGATCCAGTAAAATTAATAAGTAATAATAATATAAAATAAGTGGAAATTAAAGTGATATAATAAAACCCGGAAAATAGACTGATGAAAGACACAGCTAAACAGCCATCTCTTTAAGAGAGAAATAGTTTGTTTGTTAGTTTGGTTTTAAATACTGATAATGCTCAAGCACACCTAATACGGGTCAATATGTTGCTTCTGTAACTCAGACATAAAAGGCAAAACCAGCTTCACCAGTACTGGTGGAGATCAGGGGAATAACCAGGCATCTTGTTGATAGCTATAGCATGTCAGAGATACTGGGGGTCCCAGAGCATACAGAGCCTTAAGCTGCATCCACACAGGAAGTGATTCACAGTGACCATTTGATGCCTTCATGCGACTACGGGCAAAATAACTGCTGGTTATACAAAGTGGGTGGGACCCGAGATAAACGTTGGGTTTCGAAGCATCGCTTCAAGTGTGGACGCAGCTTTAAAAGCAAACATTAAAACATGAAAATTCATTCTAAAACTAAATGTAATGACCTCAGCAACAAATGACTGAGCCTAACCTGACATGATTAGACAGATATCAGCTAAACTGGTAAAGTCATAACATTTGCTTGGCTTTTCCAGCGTGCCATTGGGCAGAAACCCGGCACTCACTGGTTAAGTATGTGCACTAAACACAACATGGATAAGTTTAGGAAGAGATTGTGGTTAAAATAAGCTCCTTTATAACATTAACTCTTCTCCCAGTGCATTTCAGTATGATGCCAACCAAGGTTATTATAGTTAACTAAAACTAAACTAAAACTAGATGTGAACAAAATATTTTAGTTAACCAAAATAAAAATAAAAACTAGACTTTTGAAAAAAATGAAAACTAACTGAAGGAATTTTGTGAACTTAGAAAACTAAACTAAAAATATAGAGGAAATATCCTTAGTTTTAGTATCTGTTAGTTTGGTAAAAATTTTATTACAACTTGCCTGATGAGGTGTTGATGGATGTGTTTATTGAGACTCTGAGACTCTTATTGAGAATGTGAGTGAATGTAAGTGAAGTCACAAAATCCTGTGTTTTTATTGTAATACCTGTAAAGATTTTCCAAAATCTTGCCTCTGACATATGCTCTTCATAATAAAACTAACACTGAACTAATAAAACATTTTCAAACCATAAAACCTAAACAGAAACAAGAAAATCCACTCTGGAAACTAACTGAAGCTAAACTGAACTAAAAAAAAAAAAAAGTAATTAGAAATTACAAAACTATAATAACTCTGATGCCAACAGGTCCTGTGACATTTCTCTCACTGTCGTGCCTGAAGGATACGAGTTTGTGTTTTACTGTTTCCACTTGATCAGTGTGATATTTAGTAAGAGAAACATAGAGGGAGCCTCTGCATCAGAGATGAATTGTGCATGTGTGTGCTGCATGCATGACTCCAGTATAACAGATGGGAGCAGCGGAGCCGTGCGCTTTGTTCGGAGAATCAATCCTTCCTCTTAAAGGTCAACAATAATTGCAAAAACAGTGGAGGCATGAAGGCCTAATGAATGCTTAGAGAGCTTCATAACACATCACAACTATTATACATCATACCACCACAGGCCGAGGGCCCGCTTATCTGCCACTGGCTCCTACAGTGAGGCTACAATGTCGCTGAGCAGAGGAGATAATGGTAATTTTAACATTTACTGTTCCTCCTCAGCTTCTGCACTAAATCTTTTCAAAAGGTTCACTGACATAGGTCCTGATATTTATAAGAATATCACCCAGAACAAACTGTATGTACAACAGAACACCTTGTACTGTGCAGCTAGCAGCATATTTAGTGTACCAGCACCTGGACGCAGTTAATGCTGCCTCAGAACATGCTCTGCAGGTTCTGAGGGCTCCATAAGAGACTTTTATCATCAGGAAAAAAAACATTTATAAGCAGGCAGGTTATCCTGTTGCTTGCTGCTTTTTTTAGTTTATTTTGCGGTTTAGATACGACTACTTTTAGTATTTGCACTTGTGTTTGACAGTGTATGGATGGAGCAGATTTGACATTTGTGCCACAGTCTGGAGCTGTCACATTCATCCTTCATTTTGACATGAACTCCTGGGGCCTCATTTATAAAAATATTGTTAGATTTCAACTTGAACTAAAGATCATTCCTGCTGCTGTGCCGGCCCATCCCAGTGCCATTGATTAATGCCATTTTGTCAAATCCATGTGGCATAGCTCATTTATGCATCCTTTTGTGTATGCACCATGGCACACCGAGTTATGGCATTAGTGAGAGGGAGCTCTCAGTTTCAGCATGTCATTTCTCCATGAGTGAGCATGATTATTATTGTGAAGGGGCAAACCACAATCTTTTCCCGGCAGTTAGCGGCGCCTAAACCTGACCAGTGTGTGAAAAGTTCAGTTAAAGATGAGTGAAAAGCATAACAAATTAAAAAATGGGATGTGACCTACGGTCCCCTGGCTGACAAACCAGGCTTCTAACACTTCATTAGTCTGTAAAATGGAACCATTACCTCGTGGAAGCCAATAATGCCACAGCTGGTGTACACCAAACAAATAATTTTACAGGAGGCACCTGGCATGAGAACATGTTGTGGATGTGCTTAATGCTTGATTCATAAGATCCATCCATCCATCCATTCATCCATTCATTTTCTGCTGTTTATCTGGGGCCAGGTCACAGGGGGAGCAGTCTAAGCAGAGACATCCAGACCACCCCATCCCAAGCCACCTCCTCCAGCTCAGGGGAACACTGAGACGTTCCCAGGCCAACGAAGAGAAAGCTAAACTCTCCAGCATGTCCCTGATTCTGCCTCAGGGCCTACTCCCAGTAGGGCATGCCCTGAACACAGCACCCAGGAGGCACACAGGTGATTCATAACATGTCGAACATTAAAGCCCTAAGGCAGGTTCGAAGGAGACGCTTTGTAAGTTACGCCCCTGTAATGTAGAAATCTCCAGTCAGCACCTGCTGTGCACAAAATGTGCTATGTCCCCTCACATAATACTAGCACAAATAAGGATTTAGTCAGGAAATGTCATGGACCAAAGGAGAAAGGAAAACTTTTTGGGAAACACAATCATCCTTGACTTAAAACAGTCAGTCCTGAAGTCTTTGAGAACTCCAATTTTTAGGGTCACGGGGGGGGGGTCACTGAAACCTATCAATCTGAAAGGCTGAGTACATCCTGACAGCTCAGCGGTCTGTCAGCGGCCCTTTGAAAACTTTTTTTCAGTATGCAGATGCAGTACGCCTGCATCACCTGCAGGAACATCACTAACACTGACGTCTGGACTTGATGATTTCTTTCTTCCCCTCCTGCCTCCTCTCTTTGTTCATTTCTTGTTTTTCCTCTTTCCCACTTTTATTTCCACCTTCCCTTGGTTTTGCCTTCCTTCCTTCCTTCCTTTTTACTTCCTTGTTTCCACTCTTTCATTCTCCCCTTCTTCATCTCTCTGTCTCCCTCCTCTCTCTCTCTCCCTCTGATATCATTCAGACTCATCCTCTCTCACTCACACTCCCTCCCCTCGTTGGCAGACTGGTTGTTGGTCTCCACTCAGCCATATTAGTTGAATTAACATCACTGCCAGCACACACAGCAATAACTTCACTCTGTCACCATGGCAACACACACATTCGAATGGGAATGCGCTTACAGCAACAAGGATGCAAATAATTACACAGAAACACGCCTGTCATGTATTTTTTCTGTCTGCATCAATACACAACCTGCACCGAGTACGAGGCTGTGATGAGGAAAGGGGATAGCGTCTCTGCGCTATTAGCTGTATGTGCGAGTCCAAGTACATTACAGCGTGTAAGTGTATTATAAGTTTGCCTCCAGCGTCTGCCAACACTGTCATTCACTGCTTTGTGTGCTGGTTTTAAATCCCATTTCAGAGCAGCAGAAGCAGCAGCAGCAGCAGCAGCAGCGGGGGGTAAATGACTGAAGTGAAAACACCAGGGCCACTGACCTCAGCGTTCATTTTAGCTTTAGCAGCAGTTAGCATTCAGAGTGAAAACAGCCCCTCTGTTAATGGACTGAGCCGCTGATGTTTCTTCTGGTACTGCTGAGACAAAGAAATACAATCCACTGAATTCCGGTTTGAGTGATAGATCAGTGAGTTTGGAGGACTGTTAGATCCAGAAACACTGCACAGCCGGGGATTATTCTGTGTTTATGCAAATGAGTTCAGCCATGTAGGTGCTCAGATGGGAGACTTTTGCTGCATTCGTAAATGGTTCATCTACTCGGAGGTGTGGATTCAGGTGGGAAAGTGCTCCACATTAGTAAAGTTTGGAGGCATTTATACTTTTATGCTGCCTTTTTGGAAGACTTTACTTTTCCTTAGCCGTATTTATCGAGACTTTACTTAAATTGATTTCAGATTTAACACAAGATTAACTAAAAAAAGAAGCTTTTGTTCATATTCTCTACATTATTATCAGCCTGTATTCCAAAGCAAAGTGCTTGTTTCATGCATGTGAATATATGCATGCACATGGAGGAAACATGCACAAACCTGCCAGTGGTTCACACTGTTCCACTGAGCTGCATATGGTGCTAACATCCCAAGAAATGTAGTCTTGCACACAGAAAGGGCAGCCATGAATAAACTCTGTTGGATATAAAAAAATGTTTGCATCATTTTATGCCAACCTAAAAATAGTAACCCTATTTTTAGGTTGGCAAAGCATAGAATGCATTTTAATAAGTTTAAAAAGACTGAACGGCAGCTTTTTTTTGGCAGAAGCAAGCAGCTCGCCTTCTGATGGGAAAGAAAAGGCGTGATCACATGTTGGCCTCCTTACACTGGCTTCCAGTCCATTTCAGGATCCAGTTTAAAATTTTATTACTTGTTTTTAAGAGTCTCAATGGTTTGGCACCACCTTACTTAAGTGATCTTTTGCATACCTACACTCCTACCAGAGCACTGAGGTCTACGAACCAACTACTCTTGAATATTCCTCTATCCAGCCTTTTCAGTGGTGGCTCCTAATCTTTGGAATGACCTACCTTTTCACATAAGAGTTCCCCAGTCTCTCAATAATTTCAAAACACTGTTAAAATCCAACTTATTCTCACTTGCTTTCAGTTCTAGTTGAGCAGAGTACCCTGGCTTTTACTATGCAAACAGTCTTATTGACTTTATTTGATGATTTTTTGTGTATATTTATTGTTGATTTAGTGACTGCATATTTTCTATAACCTGGACGGCACTTTGGTCAACTGAGGTTATTTAAATGTGCTATAAAAATAAACTTTGATTTGAGAAGTGCCAGAATCTTCATTTCACCTAATGGACACTTGACACTGTCTTGAAAAGTGAGTCAGTCCCCATAGACTGCCATGTTAAAATGTTCAACTGTACAGCAGAAATAAACATGTTTACAGCCTGATACAAAAAAAATGTTTTTTGCTTCATAACAACTTCACAGGTGGCAAATCTATTTATAACTCATCCATCTGGATACTGGTCAGGCTTAAAGACATTTGTGATCTGGTTTTAGTGAGTGAAATTCAACTATTCTGCTACTTAGTCTGGGCTCGGCTCTAGTGGCACCCCAATGCTAATACTGAGGCTCCAAAATGAAATGTCCAAACCCGATGGATATATATACTGTATGATAAAATGATATGATAAAAAAAATCTTTCTTTTTGAGAAAAATTGTTAAAACCTTTTAGCACAATGAAAGATTTTGGTCAACAGAATTAAACAGTCTCTATCTAAAGTTGGTAAAGATGGAGTCACTGTTGGGTCCAGCATGGTTAAATGGGTACATTTTACTGTAACTCAGTCCCACAAACTCAGGAGGTAAATGCTGCACACCCCGAACACTCTGCTTCCACCAGAAACTACTTCCTGTGTCTCGTCATGTCGCTCTGCGTTCATGTCGTAGTCAACTGCTGTGATCTGCTAATAAATCTCTCAGGGGGAGAGGTGGGGCTGTGTGTGTGTGTGTGTGTGTGTGTGTGTGTGTGCTATTTTTGTGCTAACATCAGCAAAGCCAGTCAATGCTAATGGACAGTATCATCACGCTTAAGTGTGATTGGATAAGGGGTGAGGCAAGAGAGGGTGTGTGTACTTCAGTGTGAGAGTCTGTTTGTGTGATACACCCAAGGCCTGGTTAGTGCTAACGCTTCCTTTATATCCTCCTCCTCTCTCTCTCTCTGGCATGCACAGCCTCCTCTCCTGAATCCTTAATGAGCTGTGCTGTGGGAGGCTCCAGACTGAGGCTGTTGGTATTTTAAAACACTGGTACAGAATCAGAAACATGCTGCCTCCCTTCACTAATAAAAGCTGAGGATGTTGAGCATTTCAAGGCCGGCAGACACACTCGAGAGCTTTGAGCGTAACAGCTGCTCTGAGCTGATGTAAGTCTCACAACTGGAAAAAACACCAAACTTCTGGTTCAGTGTTCAGAAGTGAGGAGAGCTGCAGGTCCCCCCGCTGTGTTCCCCTTCACTGGAAATTCAGATTTAAACACTCATCGTTAACCATGTCCTGATGACACTGAAGTATCGAGTAATGCCACACTTTCAGATCTTCTCCATCTGTTTTTTTTTTTATCAGTTTTCTTAGGGAGTGATGGAGTTATCGTATGAAATGTCAGCAGGTAAGGATAGAAACATTTTCCAAGGTGTCTTTTATTAAACCAATGGTCTGAACTCAGAGATTTCAATTTCAGCAATATGAAACAAAATAAATGTTCACATTTGGAAACGTAGACCCAACCTTGGTGGAGGAAGTATTCAGATCCTTTCCTTTAGTAAAAGTAGTAATATAAGTACCATACTACTGAAAATGCTGCACTACCAGTGGGAAATTGTACTTAATATTATTGCTACGCTGAAACACTTTATAATCTCTTGGGTATGGTTTAATCTACAGTAATGGATCATATTCTATAAAATTATACATTTATAGCATGGCTGTCCTGTGAGGACCACACACCCTCACAGGACAGCCATTCATAAGCTCAAAAAAACCAGGCCCACACCTTGATTACCAAAGTATACTAAAATGTAGATTCTTGGGCTGACATGCAAATAGGCATCAGGAGATCCTTTCTGGGACAGAAGTTTGTTTGGAGACGTACGGAGGGAAATCATTTTCATTTTGTTTTTTTAATTCGTTTTTAATAGATTTAACTGGTCAAGCAGTGCTTGCCTTGTTTGTACTGACTGTATGCCCATAAATATATTATACCTGCCTTCATGGCTTTCAGCTTTAGTTGGCTTAAACTCTTATTTCGTGAACCAAAAACAAAAAGAATATTATTTGATGCTCAGATAATTTCTTACAGATTTAAATGGTGCTTTGATTACAAAGGGGACATTTTGTCCTTTAGTGTTGATGCTGTGGAACACTTATATATATAAATATAAGAAAACTGTATTTGGGAAAAAAGAGGTCCCAGACAGGTGACACAAGTGCAGGAATTAACAGAAAAAAGGCACCAAGAATCTTTTTCCTAAACACAGATCATCTTGTTGTTTTGTCATAACTGGATTATCGAGGTTTTGGCAGGAAACATGCACTGAATATTTAACAACGTATGAAATATTGACAGGGCCCAGAGGCTGTGGATCTGCTACTGCAGATCTGCTAGCCTCCTCCTTTTATCCCCCTTACTGCGAGTATGTGAATCGGCCTGAATGGGTCATGCAAAAATGCAGCGTTAATCACTGCGTCCATCTCATTTTTACAGCTGCAGAAAGGGCAGGTAACCAGGCATGCTCAGTGCAGCCCTGATGCCCAGGAGTGACCACACCGATCGTTGTGCTGTGATCCTTCACATCTCAATTAACCTTGGTAGGTGAAAGTAGCTTGTATATCTTTGTGTGCGGAAAGGGCAAGCACCTCGAGTGTAAGGTTATAGAAACTGAATCTGCTGTTCTTATTAATGAAGGGGAAGAGGGAAGAGAGGATAGAAGGAACTAAGTAGGAGCAGGAGAGGGAAAGAGGAGGATGGAGGACTTTTCTGCAACAAGGGCAAAGAATGCTATTACTATTATTATTCTTTATTTTCGTTCCCTTCATTGATGTGAATTTCCGGTTGGCAGTGGCACAGAGGCTCTGTTTCATATCTGCTGAAAAAATTCTGCATATCTTTTTTCAAAGACCATTACAGAATATCTGGTTTTCCCCTTCAAGTCAGTGTAAAGCGTAGAGGACAGAGTGTTTGAGTTATTGTCAGCTGAGTTACCTATTATCGCCTAAAAGTACCGCAAGTTCTTCCATTTCTATGTCAGTCAGCTTTAAAAAACAGTCTCCAAAATTTTGAAGTGGCAGAGATTCTCATTTCCTCCAAATCCAAAGGCGGCTTTTAATAGAGTTTTAAAAGCATTCACAAAGACATTTGTCAAAGGCTGAAATATTAATTTCCATCTCAATAGAGGACTGTCCAGGATGAGTCCTTAATCCAAGTACTGAAGAGTTGTCCTTTAGAAGCAGAGTCACTCAACGTCGAGGTCATTCACAAGGTTATACATCACTGTATGTGGAGGCAAAAACTTTAATTCATGAGCACAGGTTATATATAGAAGATGGCTGTAGTCACTGTGACATTACTCATTCATTTGTGTACTTGCATTTTGAAGCTTCAATCTTAGCTTATGGGCATCATCATTTTTTCCCTTCACTGACCTACGCTAGTTAGACAAACACTGTATTGGATGAAACGCTGCTAAAAGGTTTAAAACGTTTTCGTCTAAAGGAAACAGTATTTGAAAGTATACGTCCAGAGGCACTTTGAGATGTTTGTGTGAGGCTTGCTTCTAGAGGGATCCAGACGTTTAAATGGTTAGGTTAAAAAAATAACATTTTTTGCAGCAGGCTGTAAACACGTTTATTTATCCTGTAATCTTGGATATCTTCGGTCAGTGAGGACTGACTCACTTTTAAAGCTGGTGGATGTTAGAGGAACTGGCTCTTCTACACTGGCTGGATGGCTGAGAGATGATGCTGGAACTTAAAGCACAAGTACAGAATAGTGAGAGAGAAATGAGTTTGTGATCCTATTAGGGCTGCCACAACACTCCTAACAATTCAGTGAATATGTCCAATTCAATCTATCCCTCCACCAACTTCATAACCAAAGGCTGACTAGAACCTAACCCACCGGGGTGAGAGGCAAGGTACACCCTAGACTGGTTGCCCATCCATCACAGGGCTAACACACAGACAACCGTTCACACTCACATTCACACACACAGCCACTGAACCTAATACTGATGTCTTTGGACTGTGGGAGGAAGCTGGAGTACCCACGGAGAACCCACTCAGGCACAGGGAGAACATAAAAACTCCTCACAGAGAGGTCCCAGCTGACCGGCAGATTCAAACCCAGGAATCCTTCTTGCTGTGAGGTGAAGGTGCTAACTAGTGCACCCTTATGCCACCCTATTACTAATTCAACTTATTGCTAATTTTCCTGTTAATGTTGCCACAAGACTATAGGGACCTTTAAAGTGTGTGTCTGGAACACATTCACAAATCCCGCCTTACTGTACGAGAAAACTAGATTTTGGACAGATTCCCAGGTTTTCCACTGCAGTTTAAAGGCAAATATGTTTGGCATGTCTTCCTAAGAGATGGCTCTTGATATCAACTAGCTTACAGTAACTTGTCTGGCTGCTGGCTTCAAAACATGTGACCTCATTTCCATCCATTAGCACATAATATCAATAACAAGATCAGAGTGGATTTCCTAAAACAAAGAGCAAAACAGGATTCTGGTTTAACATCTTTCCAAAAGTAGAACAAACTTCAAAGTGATGAGGGTGAATGATTTCTTCCACACTTATACGCATGCACCGAGTGCCACAGATGTATATCTTACCTTTGTGGTTGTTGTTGATATAAAAGTTCATGCAGTTAGTCTGGCTCTGTTGATAAATGGAAAATGTCTTTCTGAACGCCGCCGTCTGAAACTCACTACAAAGCTCCTTTCTTTCTCCACTTGAATCACTTCCACAGCACAGGAGATAATGCAGCTAATGGCTCTTCCAAAATCCATCCAGGACTTTTTTTTTGCTTTCTGGCAGCAGGAAATAGACAATCACACCACTCGTAAAATTTTATCTAAAGGTCAGTCTCTGAAATAGAGTATGAAGTAGTTTCTCTCATTTTTTGTGGGGAACTAATGTAGATCCCTTTAGAGAGGATTTCATATTGAGTAATTAGCAGTTATACACTTCAATAACTCTGAAGCAGATTCCTTGTAGAGGAAATCTGATTTCATTTTCAGTGTGAAGCAAAGGAAACTAGATTTACAGCTTTGTTTTCTAGGTGTCAGATTCTTTAGTTCAGAATGAAAGTTCAAAGTGATCATATGATGCATTCCTTAAAAAAACACTCTACTGGTCTGTAGCTCGTATGGGAGGTGGTTTAGCAGTTAGTCAGAGGTTTGTGGATGAACATGTAAGGTGCTAAATGAATGTGTAAGAGTGACTTTTGTTGAACTATAAAAACAACTGCAACATTAGATTACAACATACTGGCAGCTATACCTGTATTAGCTGTTATTGGTGCCTGCGGTAATCTAAATTTGCAGTACTGTGCTGTATAGAACATTTTGTAGGTATTCAAACTGGGAGAAAGCTTATGTATAGTATAGGTGAATGTGTGTATAGATGTATAATTGCATATGTTTGTTGGATGCATATTAATGTGTAGGTATGAATACACTTGTATGTGTATATGAGCCATTGGCGGGCCATTTGAAAGTAAGATTAGTCAGGAAGGAGGGGTAGGATCATACAAGTTTATACTTCTTCCTACTTCTTTTTTAAGCATAAAATTACAGAATTACTGATATACAGACATTTAATATATTGGGTATTTTGTTTTGTTGAATGCCCATAGATGTACATTTATTCTTTTAAAATGTTTAAACTTTTCTATCGATAACTTTTGCCAAAATATCAGCTTTGTCAGACGTTCCTACTATTTGCACAGCAGTGATGCTCAGTGATGCTCAGTGATGCTGTAGTTCAGATTACTACTGGAATCTTGGTCACGGTGGCCTATTGGTAGCTAAATCTCAACATGCACAACAATCAAAGTCTAAAAGTCTACATCACAACTCCTATAAACTAATGAACTTCATTGTTTCCATTTATAACACTGTAAAAATGTACAGTAGCTTGGGGATTTTTCTTCAGTGGCATTTACAGCAATCAACTGTATTTACAGAGAACGACACATTACATCATTTTCTGCATTTTTACAGCAATTTGTTACAGTGTGTAAGAGAATTACTGCATGTGTCTGTCAGACTATGCTGCTTAGCATCAATAGGGTTTGTTTTTTTTTTTACATTATACACCAAAGTGTTAGAAAAGTAACAAGATTACAAAGATCAAGAATGTCTGCAACAAATTGCATGACAATCTGGTAATCCATCCTACAGGTACCCAGATGTTTCATTAGAGAAAACTTCAGTCTATGGCAGTGTCTGTAACAGATGATGATGATGATGATGATTGATTTATGATAAATGATTGAAGCACAAAGTGGGAGTCCAAGAGCAAGAGCCAACTGTTACTGTCACTACAACAGT
This sequence comes from Heterochromis multidens, assembly GCA_015108495.1. Lineage (NCBI taxonomy): Eukaryota > Metazoa > Chordata > Actinopteri > Cichliformes > Cichlidae > Heterochromis > Heterochromis multidens. Next base: position 31,823 of record VUQS01074845.1, read on the forward strand.
CCAAAAATATGAAAAATGGTGTCTTCAGCCTGGATTTCTGACAATGGTTTTAATGATGTCTACAAATTAAGTCTATAGTTGCACCTTAATGTTTGCAGTGTTTCAGTTTTACTCGATGATATTTAGGTGAGATGGTATCAACACTTCCCCATGTGCATGTTTGAAGCCAGCTGACAGTTAAAATTAGTTAAACTGATGAGGATGCACCTGTCCAGTATGTAAGCACATGATGGTGAAGTCATGTAGTTCCAGTGTTGATTACCTGAAGGTTAAAGGCTAATGAGAGTTGACAAATTTCAAACTTGCTAAAGTTTCAGCTGATGTTTCGGCCCGGTAGCATCGACTTGTTTTGTGACATTTCTGGAATAATTTGGTGAAGTTGAGATTTCTCAACTTTTTCCTGAAGTTTTCTGTGTCAGTTAAGTGAGGAAACTCTGATTTTGGTGGATAATTTCATTTTTAATGTAAACTCCCTCCAAAGATGTGACACCATCATTTTTTTTCTCTAACCATTTCTTCCACACTGCCTCAGCATTTCTCAGATGTTTACTCCTGCATAAACTCAGAATATGGTCCTCGCACAGATTGGGTCTCATTCCATATCACATATAGTCTCAGCAGGACGGGTGAAGGACAGCGGGCTGAGTCAGGACAAAACATGGTTCAAACCCCGGGCACCTGAGCAGCATGGGGGTAATGGAGCAGGATGATGGGTACTTACCTTCCATAAATATGCTACTAGACACAAACCACAGAGTCACCGGACAGTGAAACAGCACAATGTGAAAGGAGGATACATAAACTTTGCTATCGTTTGCATCCTAATGTGCTGATAACCACAAAAGACTTTATTTCACCAATAAATACCTGCAGTATGTCTTTCATTTGGAATTATTTCCAGGGTTGTGTCTGGTCCCATCTCACATCCTGTGAAAATATCTGTTCTTTCCTGTGGAGCTAATATTGTGATTGAACACATCTGTTATAATGATGAAAGTTCCTCTGCTGCTTTCAAGCTGTAAGGGAATTTGATGAACAAGCACATTATGAATGCACTCCTTTAAGATTCAGTTTCTTCAGATGAAATTCATACAATTTACTGATTGTCATGTTTGGCAGCAATTTAAAACACTTTTATTAGCAACTACATCAACATAATGCTTATATTGCTTGTACAGTAATCATCCAGCATAACAGGTGACATAAATATGAATTAGTTTACATTTATTTTTAATAACTGACACTTGACATTGCACATAATTATTGTAGCTGTATATGTGCCCTCACTACCCCCCAGTGTGTGGGAGTTTATTTCCCACTTCCAGCATGAAAAGAAACTACAGTAGGAGATACGAGCTGAGAAAGCAGTAATGAATAATTTAGTCCACTGTAATTGGTAAACACACGTGGAGGGATATAAGCTGGACAACTGAAGTATAAATCATAATCCTTTAAGTCATTTTCAGGCAAAAATGTCAAAATAATTATTTTTGTTCCTCTGACATTTATTTCAGTGCTGGTACCTGAACTCATTTATTTGTTCCTCTGACATTCTGACTGTTCAGCATGTCTTTACATTAAAATCATTAAAGTATAGATTTCAGTTTTTCACGAGTATATTTGTGGTTAAGCCTAGCAAAGAACTTAAAGGCTCTTATTAACAAATGTCTCCAGAAACAAGCTGTCAGTGGTCAGTGTTTAGGGTTCTTTATGTTCTTCCTCTATTAAAGAAAACAGGAATGCATTTTTTTTTTTCAACCATGATGAATTTTGGACATGATAAAGACCATCGTGAAGCTCTTACTGTTTAATTAGTCAGGAAACAGTACAACTGAGGCACCTCAGCTCTGACAGAAAGCTGAGAAATGTGCCAAAATGTTTCCTCCTGAGAGAAAAACACCTGAAATTCTCTTTAATGCCTCCTCCTGCACAGTCAACAGGTTCATTGCAGAGGAACCAAAAGGAGTTACCACCTGTCACAAACCATTGTGCATGATCCAGCATCAGTTTATACTATGTCATATACCTACCCACACACACACACACACACACACACACACACACAGCCCGTCCTCTCCTTGTCTGTCCTCCTGAGGAGACGATATATGAGCAGCAGAAGCGACGTCTCAGGCCATCGGATCATGAAGGCTGACGTTCTGTCAGGACACAGCTGCCAATACACACACACGCACACACACACACACACAGCACATATATATACACAACAGAAAATCCAGTAAATTTTATGCTGCTACAAATCCTCCTACGTAAGCTGTCGTTAGATTCACTCACACAGACTCCATTTCACTTGTGCATACACACGGGTTTGCAAAAACATGCGCGCACACACACACACACACACACTCACTGTAAGCTACTTGTGGAGGAAGACGAGGAGGTTTTATTTGACTCTGGTGGGCTGTTTGATAGAAGTCATTATCTGATTCCTGCTCTAACCTGATAGAACTGGATATTATAGCAGCAAGTGTGTGCTTCTGCCTCTGGCTCTGCACGCTATGTTATTTGTCTGACAGTTCTGCTGTGGATCTATATGGGCAGATGTTCGCACTGGGAAATATCTACACATGTGCACATTTCCAGTCTGCTCCACTGTCCTTCAGGTGATTATTTTAAAGGCAGGAAAAGTGGTGGTTCCTGTATGCACCTATAGTCACAGCAGAGTTTGAAAATGTGAAAACAGGGTATTGCAAAAACAAGTTTTGGATTTCAGGTACAGCATCTTAGAAGTTTACTGGGTAAAGGTAAAAACGTGCTTCCCTGTACATGCACAAAACAGTAAGAAACGAGTAAAGACTCAAAGTAAGCTCCTGCATGGCATCATGGCATCATTTGAGTCCTGGGGAGAGAGATCCAGCTGAAGGTCTGAGGGTCCTCCACCAGTAAGATCAGCCACATAATTTTGGTTGAGATGGATGGATGGATGACATTTTAGCATTTAGGTTGGCTCACAATGTTTTTTGGGGCTTGACTCTGCATGTAAGCGTGGTAAGTCCCTGTACTTTAAAGGCAATGAGTCTGTGTCACCTTATTTAACAGAAATCTGAGCACCTTCTGTCACTTTTGACTGCTTGATAAACAAAAATGTCTGTTATGCTTCAGTGAGTGAATCCCAAAGTAATTAAACTGGTCAAAAATAACTTTACTATTTGGTGATTTTCCTTTGGTTCTGGCTCTTTGCTGGGCCTTTGCAGGGAAACCCCTGAAAATTCCTGTTTCCACCAGCAACCATGACTGTTCTGTAATCTTCATCCTCTGTTAAAGAGTAGATTGGGATCCAAAATGTAGAAATTTCCACACAAGCACATTCTAGACAGTGTGTGGTGTTTCTGAATCTTGTAGCAGGGTTGGATTTTCCAGATGTTTCCATCCATCACGTAGCTCTGAATATGTTACAGTTTTCTCTCATCGGTCCCCTGCAGAGCCTGGTTGATTTCGGGGAGGCACAGCCTGTGCTATGGGTCAGACCGTGAACAGAATAATAATCAGAATGCAGAGGAGCATTTCCTAAGTGCAACAGTAGATATGACCAGGGTGTGACAATATATAGTCTCAAAAAACAACAGGAACATGGATGACTAGTGGATAAATACTACAAACACATTATCCGTTATAATTTTTCTTTAGAGCTCAGGTATCAGCATTGAATGATGCCGACAAAAAGGATCTTAATGCTTGAATTTTAGTTAAATCCCTGCAGACAGACTTTAAACCTGGATAAGCTGGTGTATTTTGGTTTTAGTTTAAGATGCTCTTGGATGCAACAAACCACTGTGAGCTTTCTTTAGTGCAGATTAAGTCATGTTTTGACAGTATTCGGATTTGGATGTTACACTTATTTTTCAATTTGGAATGCACACAAAAATTTGGAGATGCTGTTCTCTTCTGTCTCTCATCACTTTCCCTCTCAGTCTTAGCGTTCGGTCTCTCTGCTACTCTCTCTTTATCATGCTCACTGTGTCACTGTCACTGAACAGTATCTGCAGAATACTGGAGAGGTATTCAGGGAGAAACTGGAACTGAAGCAGGCTGCAGTCAGGATCCTGGAATGATTTAAATTCTCCCACAGGATCTGCGTGGCAACTGTGGAGAAGTCAGACTAAAACCAAGCAAGATGTTGACTGAAATGGAGCTCAGTGGTCTGGAAGATATTGCTCTCACAATCCTGCCTGATTCTTTACCTGTAGAAAGGTGGTGAGTGTGGGTGCCTTAAGCAACGGGTTTATGTGAAATTAATTTAGAGAAGCCCTGAGCAATCAGGTGTAGAAAAATGATCCTCAGGTTTGTGAATGATGTGTTGATACTTGATGTTCAACACAAGACAGCTTTAATGGATTTAAGGAGGACAAGAAAACATCATTACATTCTCATTTTTACTTGCTGTTTAGGAAGCACCATCTGGAAAGGTTGTGTAATTTGTATTCCTAAACAGCTTTGACACCAACAGTCTGGTTTGCATATTAATAAACTTCCTTATTCTCCCCAACAAATGGCTTTTAAATCTGTCAAGCGTAGCTCCATCACTGGGAGAGCTCTAAAACACTAAACTAATTTGGAGAGATTATCATTACAGGAAGTTTCCTGCTTATCTCGGGATTGTTTAAGAATTTGCAGCCAGTGGGAGTGTGTCAGTCATCTTTTTATAAGGGCCCTGATTCATTTGACTCTTGCCAGTGGTATTTATTAAGTAGTGGTCAAATAAACCTGCATATATGCGGAACAATTTCCAATTTTTAGTTTAGTTACAGCAATAGAATAGCTAGCTTGAAACCATCCATCAACTAAGACAAACACATTGAATGTCAGTGAGGCAAGTTTTGTTGGTCATTTACAGTGTTTGATTACCTATAAAGGTCGTTAAAGGGGCCTATTATTCTAATTTCCAGCTCCATTTTTTTTATTTTTGGACTCTACTAGAGTAGCTTTGGATGATTCACAGTTCAAAATAATCCTCATTTATCTTATTTTAACACATTCTGCTTTACCTCCTCCACCCTCCCTTCCCTTTTCTTCCCTTCAACTTCCTTCTGACTGGCTGTCTGTTTGCAAACAGAAGGTTTGAAAGCAGGTAGGTGTGGCTTCTGTGCCTGAGGTGAGCACATTAAAGTGATCCCCTCACGATGACATTCATACAGATGCAAGATTAGAAAAAGTAGTGTGAAACTGAGTGTCTGAACTCTGAGTTTTGGCTCACAGGGATTACTTGTACATACACTGAGCTCACTATTTGAAATTTGGCCTTGTTTAATATGAACATCGAACACGGGAGTACATAGATGTGTGACAGAAAATACCAGTGGTGCATACTGTGATTACAACCTACAGTTATGTTTTAAAGCTAAGCGGCCTCTCACTCAGGGATCTCAGATATTGGCGCTTCTGATTTGTGTATTCTCTCGAAATCAAACAACATCCTTTTTGTCCTAACCCCAATCATGTAGTTTTAGTGCCCAAAACTAACGGGACAGACAACAAAATTCTGATGTTTGTCTCCACCACCCTTCTGCCCCTGTGTTTGAAGTGGACCTATTTAGCTTTTCTTTATTTTCTGTACTATTATCCTGTTAAAATATTCATTTGTTGGATCTTCAAACATGGTCAGAGTTTTAAATAATGAGATCACTATACTGTATGCACAGTGAGCCAGAGTCTCAGGCTGCAAACTGCTCTAAACGCTCAGGTTCACATAGTTTATTCTACTCTTGGAGCAACATGTCACCGAGAGGCAATATTGCTAATAAAATCATCTCAGGCCCACAGGCTATAAGGGCAGAAGCCCCACCCACCTTCTGTTTAAACCTTCTGTTTATGAGGTGTAGCCAATCAGAGGAAAGTTGGCTTAAAGGGAGCTGATGAACTGGGGTGGTTATAAATGAGATGAGGATTATTTTGAGCTGTTAATCATGCAAAGCTACTCTAGTAGAGTTCAAGAATTATAAACATGGAGCTGGAAATGAGCAGAATAGGTTCATTTAATAGTAGGATCAATAATTTTATAATATTTAATACTTGTTGAAATCGACAGATGTAATGAAGGGGTGATGAATATGTTACCTTAATGCTTTTTCCAAATGCTTCTTTATATTTCTTTTTTTTTTCTAAATATTTCAGAGCTATCTGATCGCCCCGAGATTCCATTTGAGTGTAAAGCGCAGGCTGCTATTCAGCACTTGTAATTCTTTGGAAATGTTATAACCTTTCAGCAAGTGTAGAAGATGATCTTGGCTCACAGTCATTTTTTTTTTTTTGTCACTTTGAGAGCTTCTGAGGGGCAGTCATTTTTCAGGCTGTCTCTGTCCACACTGCCCCTCCCTCACTGACAGTCATGGTTTAAAAGTTAATTTGCGTGACTGGTTTTATGACACTTATGTTTACCTTCCTTTGTGTGGGTCATTTAATATTCCAGATAGGCAGTCAACAATTTATCTGGAGCTTTTTTGAGTGCAGTTTATTAAAAATAATGACAGTACTTGTTCTTTTTTTAAAGCTTCACAATACTTCAGCTTTATCTTTTAATTAATTTCCTTCTGATCCCTGCCAGTGGAGGAAGGCAAACATAGTTTGGATTCATAACGAGGATGCAAAACCTTCTTACTTTCACCATAATCCTTCCTGTACCTGCTGTTGCAGAAAGCTTGAGACCAGGTAATAAACTCTATCCTTTTATTTTTCTTGAGCCGGTGAGTTTTTGAATCTTCTTTAAGGATATTCTTCCGATGAATCTAAACCAACAATGTTGAAGGTCAGCATTTCAGCCACTCCTCTAACTACCAAAAAATGTAAGTAGAAATGTTTATGAAATGAGAATTTCATCTTCTCTCCCACTTCCTCTAAAAGCTGTTATTTTCAAAGTAAGCTGTGACCTTTATTTTATTGCTTCTGCAGTCCTTGCAAGTTGCTCCGAGTGTAGATAATTCAAAATAACAAAATGTCATGCGTGAGTATAACAGCTTTGTTTAGGCCTGGTATAGATGTCAAAAAGGAAGGAAGGGGAAAAAAACAATAAAACAAAAGTAAACCATCTTCAGATGTCACTGAGGAGATATGAGCTCAGTGTTCTGAGTTTAAAATGATTCACAGACCTTCACTTTATTAAAGATTTTCCAAAAGGCGATCAGAAGCCTCTCCTTTCCCTGAAGGGTCTCTTGGTTGCTTTTGAGTGGTGATTGTTGGCAGCAGCTGAAGAGTTCACATGGAGGACACATCGTTCTTCGTCAGAGATAAGATTTCTGCTGGCTCACAAGTGTCAGAAGAGTCCTCATTTCTCTGCGTCTGAACTTGGCCGCAGAGGAACACCGGCTGCTCTTCAGTCGATAAGCAGACAGGAAGAAGAGCGTGGCTTCACTATTCATACCGACTCTTTCTTCTTCTGCTGCTGTCCTCTGCTACACTCTACTGCCTCACCAGACAGTTCCTCAGTGTTTTTCCTCCTCCAGCGTCCTGAGTTTTGTTTGACTCTGTTAGTGTTAGACTCCACTGATTGATCAGAAACAAACAGCTCAGATTTCCCCTGATAGTTGAAGAGTTTCTTTTGCTTTAGTCAGAACCAAATTGGAAAAGGTACCTTTTCTATACATTTCAGTGTCTCCTTTGTTTACCACATTACTGCTGTGATCACGAGCACTGTGATACTGAGGAAAATCAGCGTCATACTGTTTTTTTGTAGCACTACTGTTTGTTGTGTTTCCTCCTATTTTCGAAGGTTCACCATACTTATTTCTGCAGTCTTATACGATTTAGAAAATGCATAGATTAGACAGCATGAGGTAGCGCTGTGTTTAAACCAAATAAAGCACGCTGAGTGGTGTTATGGTTAAATCAGCTGCAGAAATGAGGAGTAAGATGTTCACACAAAAAGAAAAGAGAAAAGAGCCATATTGTAACCTAAATATGATGAATCTGAATCTGGTGAACATGCAGGGTTGTCAGCTTGTTTAGTCTGTAGTAGCAGTAGCAATGGAGGCTAGCTGTGTTTAGCACTGTGTTCCAGTACAGTAACGACTCCTAAAATGCAGGTTAACTACCAGCCTTGGCCTTGAGTGCAGCGGGGAGATTAAGATGATTGTAAATATGATTTTGGTTTACACTGATTATAAAAACAAGACAATCAGGACAAAATGAGTACCTTTTCTTTCCTACAAAGCTCTTGTTTTGTCTTGTGTTGTAAATCACAACGGTCCTTTTCACCCCACTTTTAAACCCCTAACTCACTTACTGTCATGGTCCCTGGGTCTTGTATCCAGGTTGTGGATTCTTGAAGTCCTGTTTACTGTTTAATGTCCGTTTTGGTTCTTAGTTTGATTAGTAGTTTCTTACTATGTTAAGTCTCCGTTCTTTGTTTCCAGTAAATGGTTATTTTTGTTAGTATTCTGCTTTAGGGTCATTTGGTATAGCCTCGTTATTTTCTTGGCCTTTTCCTTGTGTCAAGTTGTGTATTAGTCTTGTCTCTCTGCATGTTGTTACTTCCTGTTTTATTTTGATAGTCTTTTGTCTCTTGTGCTTCGCATTTAATTTACTTCCTGTGTCTGGTTATCCCTGATTGGTTCCTGCTGTGTCCCCCACCTGTTTGTCCCTCACCTCATTACCTTGTTTATAAAGTGTCGGAGTCCTCCCTCGCCCCTGGTCGTGTCCTCCCTCTCAGTTGTGTGCTCCCTTGTTCCGTGTTTCCCCCTAGGTTTCTAGTTTTTGAATTCCTGGCTCCAGCTCTGTGTTGTTTTGTATTTTTGAAAGACTTCAACATTAAAGCTGCTTTTTGAGTTCACATTCTGTCCCCCGAGTCCTGAATATTGGGTCCATATCAGGCCTGCCACACAGCTCGCTTATGACACTCACTGCTTTGTTTCAGGTTGAACCAAGATGAAGGAAAGACAACCTTTGGTCAGTGAGATCTATCAAGAGGAATCCCAAAAAGTTGAATCTGTTCATCTGGACGTGGCGTTTTTTTTTAGTGGGAGAAATGAACAGATTCAACTTTTTGGGATTCTTTTACCTGGATTATTGAGCATGCATCAAGAGATATCAAGAGGAAGATAAAGTTGTAGAAAGTTTCTGTACATAATCCAGTGAGAGGATTATTAAAACCTGTCCTCTGCAGTTATTGAGTCAGCAGAGCGTTGGTGACTTTTACACAGTGACCCCGCTCTGTAACTTTACTTGGTCTGCCACTTTGTAGCTGAGTTGCTGTGGTTTCTAAATGCTTCCACTTTCCAGTAATATCACTAGCAGGGAAGAAAATTCACAAACTGACCTGTTGCAAAGGTGGCATCCCATTACACATGGGGGAGAACAAGACTAGTGCCAGAGACCCCTGACAGGATTGAGCTGTGTAATGACTGCTTCTCACTCTGCTGTGTGCTTTTTGATAGATTTGTTGACTTATTCCTTGTAATTTTTGTTGTGTTGGTCGTTTTGTTCTTGATAACCGTAGCTGTGTTTTTTATTCCACACTCTGTCCTCTTCTTCTTTTTCACTTGGACACGCTTAATGCCACTGGCAACTGCCTGATGACCAGGAAGTCAAATATACTAAAATATACCTTTCTTCAATCAGTATATCTGAGAGTATCTGGTAGAAAATACTCACTGAAACAGTTCTGACTCATCAGCTGTCTTCAAAGAGAGGATGAAGCTGGTGGGTGGTGGTGGTGGTGGGCACCACACTTAGTGTGTGTCTGGGTGTGCACCTTGCTCACTTTTCAATTTTGATCAAGAGCTAAATAAGGCCTCCAGCTCTGATCTAGTCCTAAAGCAGTGTGTGTGTGTGTGTGTGTGTGTGAGAGAGCAGGGGAGGGGAGGGCTGGGAAAGAAATGTGGCCTTGGACTTTATGCCTGACTGGCTCCTTTTCAAAAAAAAGAAAAAAGAAAAAGAAGTGCTATCCCATTTCATTACGCTCTGATTTCTCTCAAAATAAGTCTGTAATACAGCACAACTTTGAGCATTCACAGACCAAACTTAATGTGTTATATATCCCACGACGATGATCCACCAATGCTCCCAAGAATAAAGATAATTCGCAAGCACTGCATTAACACACACATCGATTCATGTACTAAAAGTTTATGTGCCATTTTTGTTTTCATACAAGTTAATACCTCAGTGTGAGTTTTTGTTATTATGGAGGTGTAGCGTGCTCATTTTTGTGCTGAGACATCACTCTCACACGGTCTCTTAAAAAGTACCCAGCAGCACCCCACAGGCCTGTGAGGTGTGATTTAATTTTCTCAGAAACTGCTCCAACACAACTTGTGATACAATTACAGTGGCTACTATTACTATTAAGTACCGTTACTCGAAAAACATGAGCAAATGGCGCTTTCAACATCTCAGACATCTCATATATTTATCTCTGTGGTGAGTTGTGTGTAAGAACAACACTAAAGAACAGCAGCGATATAAGCCACAACTTGCATATACCAGGTACTCAAGTTGGTATTCAAGTATCTCATACACTCAGGATGAACATGAAGGTGCATGCCATTAAGAAAAAGAGGATTACCACCTGGCCAAAAATGAATTCATCATCTAAGCTTCCACACTACACGCAGCCAAATTAAGAACCCAGCCTGCCAACATCAGCTTGCTAAATTTCCCCAACAGCAAACATTTATATTGTCACTGTTTTTATTTCCTATGTGCTTTCAAGTTTGAACGTTTTTCCTTGCGTAGGCAGGTATGGCACATACTGTGAGAGAGAGACCAGATCATTATCAGTCTGGTAGAATCGTTACTGAAAATACACAAGTGCTTTTTGGCTTGTATGATTTCACCACTTAAGACTGCTTCAGACAACTGTGCTAGCATAGACCTGAACACAAGAACATGATCCTTACACCATTAATTAGAGCACTTTAAAATATTTGCACCTATATAGCAAAACTTAGAGGATACAATAATCAAAGCCAAAGCTGTGGAATACTTCACTTCCTAGTCCTAAAGTGGGATCCACTGCACTGTTAGGATCATTAACTATGATTTCCTCCATCGTAAACTCTACACTCATCTACTGTTGATGGATGTCAGCCTGAAGTTTGTGCTGCTGGGAGTCTACTCATTAGCCCCGCCCCACCCAGATGTTCCTCTGGTGTTGTGGATAAGAGGGACTTTTTGAAGCTTGAAATCAGTTTACTTCTCACCAGTACTTTTCTCAGTATCTGAAACCGGAGTCTAGATAAATTGGGGAACTTTTTATTAGACCTAAATTTCTGAACAGGCTGACAGACCTGTTGATCACAAGAATACTGAAAGTGTTTAAAGGGTCCCACAAAGACAAGAAAATTTGCCAGAGACTCTAAAAGTGCTTTGAAAAAGAGTAAATACTGATCTTCAGAGTTTTAATGCCAGTTTCTAATAGCCCCCTATTTTAGGTGCCAGCTTCTAATAGCACATATTTTCCCATTTACTCTTTATATAGGCATGCAGATTCTGTAGAGGTGATTTAACTTGCCAGTCTTTACAGATAATTGAGGTTGTTCCCCTGTTGCTGTCCAAATACAGTGTAGGGATGTCACCAAAACTGATACTTACAAAAACTTCCAATACCAAAATTCTGAAAATGCCATGGTCCTTGTTTTTCTGTTTTGTTTTGTTTTGTTTCCAGTTCCATAGGTACTGTAGGCAGCGTATGTACCGAGGCGGCAATTCTTCCAGAACTCACGGGGGGAGCACACACTTAAAGTTTCATAGTTTATCCTTACATGCTGAAGAAGAAGGAGGCAGCAATACACGTAGAAGACTAGTGCATGTGCTACAATGGCTCCAGCCCAACTCATTGATAAGAAAGGCAGAGTCGGGTATAGAGATACACTATACTGCCAAAAGTATTTAATTACCCATCCAAATCAATGAATTCAGGTGTTCCAATCACTTCCATGGCCATAGGTGTATAAAATCCAGCACCTAGGCATGCAGACTGCTTCTACAAACATTTGTGAAAGAATGGGTCGCTCTCAGGGGCTCAGTGAATTCCAGTGTGGTACCGTGATAGGATGCCACCTGTGCAACAAGTCCAGTTGTGAAATTTCCGCACTACTAAATATTCCACAGTCAACTGTTAGTCGTATTATAAAAAAGTGGAAACAATTGGGAACGACAGCAACTCGACAGAACATAAAATCACAGAGTGGGGTCAGCAGATGCTGAGGCGCATAGTGCACAGAGGTCAGCATTTTTCTGCAGAGTCAATAGCTACAGACCTCCAAACTTCATGTGGCCTTCAGATTAGCTCAAGAACAGTGTGTAGAGAGCTTCATAGAATGGGTTTCCATGGCCGAGCAGCTGCATCCAAGCCTTACATCACCAAGCACAATGCAAAGCATCAGATGCAGTGATGTAAAGCATGACGCCACTGGACTCTAGAGCAGTGGAGATGTGTTCTCTGGAGTGACGAATCACACTTCTCCATCTGGCAATC
>VUQS01074846.1:5966-23879 GCA_015108495.1 Heterochromis multidens
CCCTCCATGCATGGTAAGGAGCTTTCTTGTCTTGATGTCAGTGGCTTCTATCTCCTCCTTTGGCCAGCTGGTTATACCAGCAGGGTATCTGATGACGGGAAGGGAGTAGGTGTTGATTGCACGGATCTTGTTCTTCCCATTCAGCTGACTCCTCAGGACTTGCCTTACTCTCTGCAGGTATTTGGTGGTTGCAGCTTTCCTAGTGACCTCTTCATGGTGCCCATTTGCCTGCGGGATCCCAAGGTACTTATAGCTGTCCTCAATGTCTGCAATGTTGCCTTCTGGTAGTACAATCCCCTCAGTTCTGACTACCTTCCCTCTCTTCGTTACCATCTGACTATACTTCTCCAGTCTGAATGACATTCCGATGTCGTTGCTGTATATCCTAGTGGTGTGGATCAGTGAATCGATGTCTCGTTCACTCCTGGCACACAGCTTGATGTCATCCATGTAGAGGTGGTTGACCTTTGCTGCATTCCGTAGTCGGTATCCGTAGCCAGTCTTGTTAATGATCTCACTGAGGGGGTTGAGGCCTATGCAGAACAGCAGTTGGGACAGAGCATCTCCTTGGTAAATCCCACACGTGATGGTGACTTGTGTTATTGGCTTGAAGTTGGCCTCTAGTGTTCTCCACATTCCCATCGAATTCCTGATGAAGGCTATTAGGGTCCTGTTGATCTTGTACAGTTCTAAGCTCCTTAGGATCCATGTGTGAGGCATTGAGTCATAGGCTTTCTTGTAGTTAATCCAGGCGGTGCACAGGTTGGTCAGTCTGGTCTTACAGTCTCGAGTGACTGCTCTATCTACCAGGAGCTGGTGTTTTGCCCCTCTGATGTTGCTGCAAATTCCTTTCTGGGCCCCACTCATGTATTTAGCCATGTGCCTGTTCATCTTAGCCGCTATGATGCCTGACAGGAGCTTTCATGTTGTGCTGAGGAAAGTTATTGGTCAGTACTTGGATGGGACTGGATCTTTGGGGATCAGGACTGTCCGACCTTCAGTTAGCCATTCCGGGTGTGTCTCATCCATTAGCAGCTGGTTCATTTGTTGCCAGGTGCTCATGGAGTGCAGTTAGCTTCTTTAGCCAATAGGTGTGAATCATGTCACGGCCTGGTGCTGTCCAACTCTTCATATTCAGACTCTTTCATGGATGTCTGGCACTGTCATGGTTACTGGAGCCTGTTCAGGGAGGTTGCTGTGGTCTGCTCTTAGATTCACTAGCCACTGAGCATTGTTGTTATTGTTGCATCCTTCTCTCATATGCCCTTCCAGTATTGCTCCGTCTCCAGCCTTGGTGGGGCTTTTCTCATATTGTTCCCCTGCCAATGAGAGCACACCTTGCATGGTTCAGTGAACAACATCTGGTTTCTTCTATTTCTCTGGTATACTTCTTCAAGCGGTATAGAATCAGGTTGTAAATATGTAATTTTCATGGCTGAAATTGGACATTTTAACATGGAAGTCTATTAGTATTAACTCACTTTTGGAGCAAGCCTCACATAGTCCTTACAGGAATTGCCGGTTTTGGAACTTCTGCATTGGCTTTCTCTTTTCTTTTCTCTTTTTTCAGTCCTTGAGGTTGCAACTTGCCAACATCTTGTGTGCAGTCACTCATGATCAGTGTTATTCTGAGTGGCAGCCTGTTGCATTTATTTTAATGACTTTGTCACCTGATAACGTTGATTTGTCTCTCATTTTGATTTAAGTGAAAGTGAAATTGGTACTTTTTGTCTGCATGTCTTGTAACTCAAGTTTATGAGTGTTTTTACTTTATATTACACTACTGGTAACAGAGAATTTTCATCTGCTGATTGCAGTGACAGTTATACTGGCCGAAGCAAGACCTATAATCCCAGAGAAGCAAGAGAGTAAACAACAGGGTTTCAGTGCTGGAGCTGTTCCAGCGATTATTATGGGGAATGTGAGGTGTTTGGACAGTAATATGGATGAGCTCAGTTGGCTGATTAAGACCAGAGGGAACACAGTGAGTTTAGTTTTATGTGCTTGCTATACATATGCCAGACCATAGTGTGACCGTATCTGACTCTTTAAGTGGACAGGGATGTTAATCTGAGCAGTAAAAAGAAATGTGGAGGGATTGTACATTAAAAATTGGTGTAATCCAGAACATGTTACTCTGAAGGAATGGTTCTGTGGCCTTAATTTTAAACTATTAGCTGTGTGAATGCATCCATATTACTTCCCAATGTAATTCATCATTGCTGTAAACAGGAAATAACCTCCAAGAAGCATTGACAGTCTGCTCTCAAATAAATCGAGATTTTGAGAGGTCATACTTACTAAATTGAACATCGTGTTCAGGCAGGCCATGAGGGTGAGCTCATGAGATCAACTCATGTTAATGTCTGCCTATGTCAGCTAATGTCTCAGTTGATACCCTTTTATACATCTAACTGATACGTCTCATAAAGAGTAAGCTGTTGAAGCTGCTGTAGCCTTTTCAACAATTCCTGCACATCTGCAAGCCACTTTGTAACACACCGCTACCTCAGCTCCTCCTTTTCTTTCTGTATCTGACCTAATCAATGTTAGATCCATTGTTCCATGCCTGCTCTGTTCTGTGCTGCTGCTCTCCCCACCTCCAGCTTTCCACATATGTACAGGGAGGGACAGTGATTTTTATGTCATGTTTCTAAATTTAATTAATGGAGGTGAAATTCATCTTCTTTTAACTATAATGGTCCTGACTCAAGTGAAAATGGTAAATACTCAAGGGTATAGAGGAAAATCTAGGATTCAGCCTCTATAGATCCTGTTAATCTGCATCTCTGTATCAGATTTTATGTCACTTGTTCAAATATCTGTCAAGAAATTTAATTGCAGGCGGACCACTGGACACTACCTCCAAAAACGTTTTACTGAAGAGTTCCTACTAGATGTTAATAACAAAGTTTTGTGATCTTTGTTGTTGTTCAGCTGTTTCTGCCATTTTTTTAACTTAGCCCACATGATCTGATTAGGTACTGATAGGCATAATCAAGCCAGTTGATCATGGCAAACATAAGCAACTAGAAAAGGTCAACATGCCTTACACTTGTGATTTATGCCTAAGCTTTCCTTTCTTGCTATTCTTCTCTCTCCTCTGCCAGCTTAAGAATAAGTTCATGAAGAAGATACCTCGTGATGCTGAAGCATCCAATGTCCTGATTGGGGAGGTGGATTTTCTGGACAAACCCTTTGTCTCCTTTGTACGTCTGGCTCAAGCTACAACTCTGGGAGGGCTCACTGAGGTTCCTGTGCCAACCAGGTAGGTACCCCTGCTGTGTCACTCTTTCAGCGTCACTGTCAACTGGGTGTGTCTTTGAATTTATCAACATTTTTCCTGGGGTCTTGTTCACGAGTGAGGGGAGAGGGGAGCGGGAGATTGACAGACAGATTGGGACTGCAGCTACGGTGATGCAAACGCTGTACCAGTCCGTTGTGGTGAAGGGAGAGCTGAGCGTAAAAGCAAAGCTATTGATTTACCAGTCGATCTACGTCCCTACCCTCACCTATGGTCACAAGCTTTGGGTAGTGACCGAAAGAATGAGATGGTGGATACAAGCGGCGGAAATTAGCTTTCTCCGAAGGGTGGCTCGCCTCTCCCTTAGCGATAGGGTGAGGAGCTCAATCATCCCGGAGGGGCTCAGAGTAGAGCCGCTACTCCTCCACAATGAAAAGTGTGGTTCGGGCATCTGACTAGGATGCCTCCTGGGGACCTCCTGGGTGAGGTGTTCCGGGCATGTCCCACCAGGAGGAGGCCCCAGGGCAGACCCAGGACACGCTGGAGAGATTATATCTCTCAGGTGGCCTGGGAACGCCTCGGTGTTCCCCCGGATAAGCTGGCTAGGGAGAGGGAGGTCTGGGCTTCTCTGCTTAGGCTGCTGCCCCTGCGACCCGGCCCCGGATAAGCGGAAGAAAATGGATGAATGGATGGAACATTTTTCCCCCTCTCTTCTGACAGATTTCTCTTCATCCTTCTGGGTCCTCATGGCAAAACCAAGTCCTACAACGAGATTGGCAGAGCTATTGCTACGCTCATGGTGGATGATGTAAGTGATTGGCACTATCCCAACCAGATATTCAATTCAATTCAATTCAATTTTATTTATATAGCGCCAAATCACAACAAAAGTCGCCTCAAGGCTATGCATGTATCAGATATGTAAGTTTGATTTTATTCCTTTTTTCTTTTCTTTCAGTTGTTTAGTGATGTTGCCTATAAGGCAAGGGACCGTGAAGACTTGATTGCAGGTGTTGATGAGTTTCTGGATGAGGTGATTGTTCTTCCTCCGGGAGAATGGGACCCTAAAATACGTATTGAGCCCCCCAAAAAGGTTCCATCAGCAGAAATGAGGCATGTACATGAACTTAACATAATTTACAAAATAACCTCTTAACCCTGACCTCAGATGGGTTGCTGTTGGGTTTTATTTTAGCCAATGGGCAAATTTTCAGAAACGAGAAGGAGTGACTATCCAAAAAAGTCTCTTACATTTTGGTAGCACAGTTTTTCTGTAAAAAGATTTTGTATTTTGGTGTTCCAAAATAAAAAAAAACGGGGGATTCTAACCAGTCCAAACCCTACCCGTAATCCTAGATGGTTTGCCAGTGATCTGGTGGATGTTAAGAATGACCACATCTTCACACTCTCCCAAAGTCCTTTTTTCCCAAAGTAGTTTTATTATTTGTACATCAAAAACCACAAGAACCTTTTTTATGATATAATTTATAATGACAGTATGTTAAAACTGGACATTAAACCTTGCAGAGTTGAATTAAAACCTGCTTTTTCTATCATATTTATCCCAGGAAGTCAGTTCTGAACTTGAATGAGCTGGGTCAGATGAATGGTTTGGCGGGCGGAGCAGCTGGAGGTGAAGATGAGGAGCTTCCAGCTCCACATGAGCTGGGAGAGGAGCTGAAATTCACTGGGAGGTATGGGAGGACTGGAAGAGGATTATACCAGTCCAGTTACAGTATGGTCAAATTATGAAGTTGTAACTGTGTGCTCTACTCTGTTTGAACAGGATTGGTGGTGGATTATGGCTGGATATCAAAAGGAAGATTCCATGGTATTGTAGTGATATTTATGATGGCTTCCATATCCAGTCCATCTCTGCTGTGCTCTTCATCTACCTGGGCTGCATCACCAATGCCATCACCTTCGGAGGACTGCTAGGGGATGCTACCGACAATTACCAGGTCCTCGTGAGCTCTGCAAAATAATGAACCAATCCAGGAACCACCAGACAGCGCTAAACTTGACATATCATTATCTGTTCCCTATTTTTTTTCATAGGGAGTGATGGAGAGTTTTCTTGGCACTGCTTTAGCAGGAACAGTCTTTTGCTTGTTTGGCGGACAGCCTCTGATCATCTTGAGTTCCACTGGGCCCATTCTCATCTTTGAAAAACTGCTTTATGAATTCAGCAAGTAAGATGCACAAGAACACAGTTGCATTCTAAACTTAGCACAAAACGTAAGGAAATTTGTGTTTGGTCGATTATTTCTTTGTTGTAACAATGCTTCCTGGCAATAAATTGTATACCGTTGGAAAGCCTGTTTATTTGCCCTTAAATGGTGCCATATTTATAAGGAAAATGCATTTGTGGGTTGAGCAGCAGAGTTGAGTATGTGGATTGCCTGCATAAAAACTTGTCAAATCTTCTCTGCCAAAGTCAAACAGCTTATTCTGCTATTGACTCTTATTTTGAGCCTCTGGTGAGCATGGACCCTGCTACAGCGGTCAGTTGGTGTCTGCTCCAAGCATGCCACGTTTGACTGATCTGGATAGGGCCCGTACAGTAGGGCAACTTCAAGTTGTGTTCCACAAAACCAAGTTGCAGCATTATTTGGAGTGGGCCCTAGTACCATCTCTAAATTGAAGGCCAAGTTCCATATAACGGGATGTCAGTGACAGGCCGTGAAGTGGGCATCCCAGAAGACAACAACACAAGAAGACCGTTTCCTCACCCTGTCAGCACTGACCGTAGGTAGTCTTCTACAGATTTGCAGTCAAGGTTTGCAGGACGATATGACGGCTCTCTGCCCAGACAACCCAGAACAGACTGCACACAGCCAATCTCACACAGCCATATATTCAACTCTGCTGCTCAACCCACAAATGGATTTTCCTTACAACTGTGGCACCATTTAAGGGCAAATAAACAGGCTTTCCAACGGTAAAAGATTTATTGCAAAGAAGAATTGTTAGAACAAAGAAATAATCGACCAAACACAAATTTGCTTACTTTTTGTGCTAAGTTTATATAAATAACCTAATGTAAACATTTGCCTCTTCAACTCTTCTTTATATGATTTCAATGCAGGAACAATGATGTGGACTATATGGAGCTACGTCTGTGGATTGGCCTTCACTCGTGTCTGCAGTGTTTTTTACTGGTTCTTTCAGATGCTAGCTACATCATCAAATATATGACCCGCTTTACAGAGGAGGGTTTCTCCAGCCTCATCTCCTTTATATTTATCTCTGATGCAATCAAGAAGATGGTGGGTAATATTCTGTAATGTAATGTGGTTAAGCACTAAATGTTTTCTTCTTTCATCCTTAAGACTCCTTTCATCCTAAACTCTGCAAACACAACATAGAGGCACTTATGATACACTATAGTACAGAGCCTGTGAAATCCAGTAAGCTGAAATTTTTCATCTGGGACACAGTGAAATAAATAGATAATTGTCTTATGGGAAAAAGTTATTTCTCTTTTGTACACAAAATAAGTTTCTTACAGGAAAACAGATTATCTTGTGCATACAAATTATTATCTTATGCACACAAGTTATTGGCCTATAGGAACAAGTAATTTTCTCTTGACGATATTATCTTGTGTATACAAGAATATAATTTTGTCCAAAAATTTAAAATTTAAAAAATAATATCTTATAATATCTGCACAAAGATTAAAAAATTACCATGGGACTTCAGGTGTTATACAAAGGGGAACAAATGTTTTGTTTTCTGCAGGTGGCAGCCTTTAAATATTACCCAATCAACCGTGGCTTCAAGCCTGATTACATCACAGCCTATAAGTGTGAATGCATCGCTCCAGACCAGGGTGAGTCTTCAAATAATTTTAAAAAATTTAATTTAATTTAATCTAATTTTATTTTATTTCATTTTATTATTGCTAGGGTGGGGGGGTGGACATTAACAACTAAGGTATAATAAGAAGAATTAGCTGTTTTGGGGTAACATTAATCACCAGAAGGTAACGTTGTTGTTGTCTCTTGATGCATGCTCAATAATCCAGGTAAAATAATCCCAAAAAGCTGAATCTGTTCATCTGGACGTAACGTTTTTTAGTGGGAGAAACGTTTCGTCACCTCTGGTGACTTCTTCAGTCTCAGCTGACTGCAGGCTTCCCCAACCTTATAAACAGTACATTTGCATAATGACCGAAACTAGCACCACTGCCACAATGGGCCGTGAGGTCAGTTTCATGATCATTAGTATGCAAATTGTCATGACCATTGATCAATGGCCATGAGTACCATTCACAGAGATTGGGGAATGGCTGCAATCACAGCAGTCTATTCAGTCTGTTCACACCTACAGGCCAGTGGCTACTCTTTCAGTGATGAGGACGTACACATCCTGGACAGGGAGGAACGCTGGTTTGAACGGGGAGTCAAGGAGGCCATTTACGTGAAAAGGGAAAGACCATCTCTGAACCGAGGAGGGGGCCTAAGGGTACATCTGTCACCATCTTACAATCTGTGATTGCCGGCATTCCCCAATCTCTTGATTATGAAACTGACCTCATGGCCCATTGTAAGTCAGTGGTGCTGGTTTCGATCATTATGCAAATGTACTGTTTATAAGGTTGGGGAAGCCTGCAGTCAGCTGAGACTGAAGAAGTCACCAGAGGTGATGAAACGTTTCTCCCACTAAAAAAACGCTACATCCAGATGAACAGATTCAGCTTTTTGGGGTTGTTGTTGTTGTTTTTTTTTCATGACAAGCAGGGGTATGGCCACTTGCTCATCATAAAATATAGCATGTAACTATTCTGTTGTGTATAGATTAAAGAAATGAGATGGAACATGTTAATACATGAGTATCAGATGATTTGGTTGGTGTGTCTTTGAACTCTGGAAACCTACAGGCTACCTGTTTCCTCTTGCTTCTACTCCTTATGTATGCGGATCTCCTCTAATTATATCTAATAATATCTAATTATATCTTTAATCCCCACATGAGATTGATGTTGGTCTTTCCATCTTAGTATGAAAAAAGATCAAAGGACATGTAACACACACTATATGGACAAAAGTATCAGGCCACACCTCTTAATTTTTGAGTTCAGTCTGTTTTCAGTCCTATTGCCACAGGTGTATAAAATTAAGCACCTAGCTATGCATTCTGTCTTTACAAAGATTTGTGAAAGAATGGGTTGTTCTAAAGAGCTCAGTGAATTTGAGCATAGTACTGTAACAGGATGCCACAGCTGCAACAAGTCAATGTGTGAAGTTTCTTCCCTCCTAGATATTCCACAATCAACTGTAAGTGATATTTATTGCAAAATGGAAGTATTTAGGAACCACAGCATCTCAGCCATGAAGTGGAAAATCACGTAAAGTTACAGAGCGGGATCACTGAGTGGTGAAGCTCAGAGTTCCAAACCTCCTCTGGCATAAAAATCAGCACAAAAACAGTGCACTGGGAGCTTCATGGTCAATCAGCCCCTGTAGGCATAATGTGTAGGTGGCCCAGTACTTTTGTCCATGTAGTGTGTGTGTAAGGTGTTGTTAGGTTGTTATACAGATACAGTGCTGTGAAAAAGTATTTGCCTTCTTCCTGATTTCTTTATTTTTTGCATAGTTGTCATGTTTCAGATCATCAAACAAATTTTAATATTAGACAAACATAACCCCTGGATAAGCTGGAAGAGGTGGCCGGGGAGAGGGAGGTCTGGGCTTCTCTGCTTAGGCTGCTGCCCCCGCGACCCGGCCCCGGATAAGCGGAAGAAGATGAATGGACAAACATAACCCAAGTAAATAGCAAATGCAGTTTTTAAATGATGATTTCATTTATTAAGGGAAAAAAATCTATCCAAACCTAACTGGCCTTTTGTGAAAAAGTAATTTCCCCCTAAACCTAATAACTGGTTGTGCCACCCTTGGCAGCAAGAACTGCCATCAAGCGTTTGCAATAACTGCCAATGAATCTTTCTCATCCCTGTGGAGGAATTTTGGCCACTTTTTTGAGCATGAAAGGCCTGTTTAAGGTCACGTGAAAGCATCTGAATCTGATTTAAGTCTGGACTTTGACTAGGCCACATTTGAGCCATTCAGAGGTGGACTTGTGTGTTCTGGGTCACTGTCCTGTTGCATAACCAAAGTGTACTTAAGCTTCATGGCATGAACTGATGGCCAGACATTCTCCTTCAGGAATTTCTGGTAGAGAGCAGAATTTATGGTTCCATCAATTACAGAAAGTCATCCAGGTCCTGAAGCAGCAAAGCAGCCTATACTACCACTACCATGTTTGACTTTGCTATAATGTTCTTGTTATGAAATAAATCATGAACAGTGACCACAAACAGTGACCACTGTTCCAAGTTTTCTCCATTTGTGAATAATGGTTCTCACCGTGGTTCACTTTCCAGACTGATAGACTTTGTTTCGCAGATGTTTCTTGAGATTTTGTCATGATGTGCTGCTTTTTGAGATCTTTTAGCCTACTTTGCATTGATTTCTTGACTCAACAGGTCTGGCAGTAATCAGGCCTGGGTGTGGTGAAATTGAACTCAGTTCTCCAAAAATGTGGTTAATCGCATTTAATTCATGATTTAACAAGGAGATGGTAATAACTTTTTCACATAGGACCAGGTAGGTTTGGATAGTTTTTTCCCTTAATAAATCATCATTTTAAAACTACAATTTGTATTTACCTGCTTTATGTTTGTCTAATATTAAAATTTGTTTGATGATCTGAAACATGTAACTGTAAAGAATATGCAAAAAAATAAGGAATCAGGAAAGGGGCAAATACTTTTTCTGTATCCAAACTGTATCCAAATAACTTCTGTGTTTCTGATGGACATATTTCATTGTCATAAAAAGCATGTGCTTAGTTTTCACTCTGTGATGATTTTTTGTCCTTCTGCTTAATTTTTGGATGCTCTCTAAAAAGTGAGTATGCATCTAAAGATCTTTTTTAAACCTTGCAAGACGCTGAAAAAAATGAACTGGGATATAGAAAGTTATATTGCACTATAAACACTATTACTTAAAGTTTTATATTTCATATTATCCATCATTGATTCTTTTTTCTTTCTTTCTTTTCATGTTTCATTATTTCTTTTCCTTTTCAGCACCTGCGCTGGGCTTGAATGCTTCAGCTCCACTCGCAGATGATAATATGACTCTGCTGGTAAGTGACAGAGGACTAAAAAGAGTGAGATTGGCATCTCTTTCATGAATTGTCATTATTCTCATTGGTGAAGATAACTTGTATCTTAGTTTGTTTGGCTGTTTTGAACTGTACATGGTGTCATCTCACCAAGTAGTGGTTGAAGTTTGAAAGACTGTCGAAATCTAGGCTCTTGTTTATCAAGCATTTCAGTGTAGGAAATTAGTCCTGGGGTAATAATTCTCTAGATGCTCCAACTTCAAGCACTTTTTTAGATTTCTTAATTTATGAAATGAATCCTAGTTTTATACTTTTTCTAAACTATGTCATAAGGTCACAAAACTGAACCCTTTTGATTTAGAAAAAAATCAGTCTTTGCAAACAAATTGTTTTGGATTCTTTCAGACAAAATAGTTTATATTTAAGGCATTTATAATAACCATAAACTGTATGTGGTCACTGTGATGTCACAAAGTCCAGTTTTTGTGGTCTAGAGCTGAGTATTGTTGCTGTTGCCATCTTAGCTCCTCACTGCCATGAGTGAGGGGAGGCTTTGCCTGCTAAACAAATGGACAGTGCATACTCAGTGGATAGCAACCTGTCCCTGATAAGAAAGGCCCACCCCACTTCTTCATCCTTCTGGACACTAATGAGGACCACAATTTACAAAATTAATATCACATTGGATTAAAAAATACTTGTAATGGAGCCCATTAACTTCCTCTGAAATGTTTACTGATGTCATAGATCAAGGAAGCCAAAAGCTGTTTTCCCATTGACTCTGGACTTCTTTCTAAATCCAGAAGAGAGGGTCCCCACCTGACCATTAGAAAGAATTGCTTAAAGGTTTAAGACACTGTAACAAAGGACCCAGCCACACACAGCCTTTGCAGGGCAGAAGAATGGTTTATTTTCGTTCACAATGTTATGGATACGCTTGAGAGACTTTTTTCAGCCTCGCTCTCTCTAGTTCAATTCAGCAGCTCTCTCTTTTCCTGGTACCAGCGTCCTACTAAATAGGGAATCCTGATGGACCTGATGAGGGCCAGCTGTGATGGCCAGCCTTCTCTGGTACTGCCCCCTGAACCCACTGCTCCACCCCTCCCCTGCAGCTGAGTCACAAACCACACCCTGCCACATACCCCCATCGCCCGACTTAGGCCGGGGAGCTGTCCGGCTTAGCCTACCCCCCCTGAAGAAATCAGCCACATCCATCTGCACCCCCGGCCTATGGATCACCTTGAACTTAAAGGACTGGAGAGCCAGACACCAGCGGGTGATTCAGGTGTTGGCATCCTTCATGGAGCCACTGTCTGAGTGCGCACCTGCCCACGCCCCAAGTGTTACCCCAGATACTGTACCTCCCTCCGTCCAACCGCACATTTCTTCGGGTTGGCTGTGAGCCCCGCCTGCCTCAGAGACTCCACGACCACAGCCACTCGCTGCATATGCTCTGCCCAGGTGTCACTATGGATAATAACATCATCCAGGTAGCTGGCAGCATATGCAGCGTGTGGACGCAGCACCCAGTCCATAAGGCGCTGGAAAGTGGCTGGGGCTCCAAACAAGCCGAACGGAAGTGTGACGAATTGGTACAAACCATACGGAGCTTTGCTTTCAGGTCCAGAACCTATTGAATTTCACTCTTAGCCGGGCTTGGACCTTCTTCCCAGTTTTCTTTAATAAGATCCAACACCCCCCTCGGCTTTCTGCCAAACGGTAACTCAAAGGGAGAAAATCCCGCGGAGGCCTGGGGCACCACCCACACTGCAAACAACAGAGGGTCTAGCCAGCGATCCCAATTGCGCTCATTCTCGTGAATGAACTTAAGAATCATGGATTGGCTGGTACGAACAGATTTAATGCCCAGGAATTCGTACAGTTCTTTGAGTGTGTGAGACATGAACGAAGTGCCCTGGTCAGTCAGTATCTCTTTCGGGATACCGACTCAGGAGATGACCTGAAACAGCGCCCGCGCCATACTCTTTGCAGAAATAGTGCACAGCGGCACTGCTTCGGAATATCGTGTTGCATAGTCCACCAGAACTAATACAAAGCGATATCCCCGTGCACTCCGGTGAAATGGCCCGATGAGGTCCATGCCAATGAGCTCAAACGGGACCTCCATTAACGGTAACGGGCGCAAAGGTGCTTTTGGGATGGCTGGCTGGTTCACCAGCTGACATTCTGGTCAGGATGCGCACCAGCGGCGTACGTACCCCTGGATGCCCGGCCAATAGAGTCGGGCCATAATTCACTCCAGAGTTTTATCATATCCCATATGCCCTGCCATGGGGTTATGAGTCACCTGGAAAATCATTTCCCTACAGTTTTTCGGCACCAACAACTGGGTGTGTTCCTCCTCTGTGCGAGTGTCAGACTCACTCAATACAATCCATCCCTAATTAACACAAAATGTGGGTAGATCAGCGCTACGTCAGGGCGCACCATTTGACCATCAATTTTCATCACTTGGTCACAGGCTGAGCATAGAGTATCGTCCCGAGACTGCTCTAGTGGGAAATCTCCCATGGAGTGAATTACTGGCTCCTCCTCCCCAGAGTCCATGTGTTTTTCCCCTATATTTGAATTTCAAGGGCACTATGGGATATTTGTGTATGTCCCCATGCACACACCTGACTTCCACCCACTCTGCCTCCAACAACGCCCCGGGTCGAACTAGGCTTTGGTGGACTAGGACAAGTCCACCAAGGCCTGGCGTGCCCCCTCTTGATACCTTACCGGTACCCGGTACGTTTCCCCCGGACCGGAGGAGGCTGTCGGAGGGCCGATGATGCAAAATCATTGCCCGACTTCCATCGTCGGGCAGCTCCGGCGGAGGTGACCTGGCCACCTGCACCTCCAACCCACCTGCTCCAATGCCTGTGCTGCTCCCGGTGGGTGGGGGCCAGTGACCGCATCTGCCGGGATCTGTGGGGGGACAGAAATGGAGAGGGAATTAGAGGGAGGGCCAAGGTGTGGACGGTACTCGGAGCCTCCTCCTCGGGGCCGGGATCGGTTGATCCCCTGCTGCCGGCTGAGGCTGTTCCAGGGGGCGCCCCGGCAGTCCCGCTCGGTATTCCTCCATCCGGTAAAAAACTGTATAATACCATTAAGCATCCTTTCAAAGTTTTATTTTAATAGCACACAAAGCAGCAAGGAAATGATACAAATGCCATCATAATTTATAATTTGCGACTCTAAATTTCATAAAGCGGGGATGCAATGCTTTCTCCTATGTGGGAACAATATTTTTTGAATAAAGATTCATTGTAGAGTTCCTGGATCAAGTTTCAGTGTGATCCCTAGGAATGAGTCTCAGTTGATTGATAAATATGGGCCAAGACATAATTTTATTCAGGATTGTTAATTCAGCCATTAGAGAGCACTGTGGCTCTCAGTTCTTTGTTTTGTATTCTTTTTTTCTTCTGTTATCGTTTGTTTTTTCTCTTTCTTGTGTCTGCTTTTTTCCACTCTGCTACCCATCCATCACTTTTTCCCTTCTCTGCCATGCTTCTCTCCTTCCTCACCTCTTGTCCTCTTAAACCGCTCTTCCTCACCCCTCTCGATTCTCTACTCTTTGCTTCTCCTTCTGGCATTGTTGTTTTTAGTTTAACTTAACAGATCTGGACTGGAGTCAGCTGAGTAAGAAAGAGTGTGTCAAGTATGGTGGTGTGCTGGTGGGGAACTCCTGTAAGTATGTTCCCGACCTGGCCCTCATGTCCTTCATCCTCTTCTTTGGCACCTACTCCATGACAGTTTCTCTTAAGAAGTTCAAGTTCAGTCGCTACTTCCCAACAAAGGTAAGCTAATCCTTACACTCAACGACTGCAGGAAGAAAACTCTCCCAGATTGGCTTTAATGCTCTTAGGGTTCTTCCATCCTGTTGAAAAGCAAACCTGCATGTGAAATGCTGGTTTCCTTTAATCTGGGGAGATGCTTATCATTACAGCATTAAAGTAGTCAAATTTAAAGGACAAGGCTGGTGACATTCCTTTAGGGTCAACAAGACCTACCAAGTAGACTATTGTGAAACTCCATTTCACAGTAATCAATCAACACACATAGCCTAAAAGGCTAGTTTAAGGCCCTCTTCACGTGGGATCAACATCTGCTTTCTGGGTCCGAATACTGCTTCAGTTTTCAAAACCATACAAGCACTTAGGCCTCACTGAGCATTGAAAACACCCAAACTCTTTAGCTGTTTTCCCAGATGTTACAATCACAGCATCCAGACATCCAAGAAAGGATGGATTTATAGCACTGAACAAAATTAGCAGTAATGATGTGGTTTTTTTAATGTTTTTATACTGCTGTAACTTTGGATAATGAAAATGAAGAACAAAAACTAAATACCAATGAGGTTTTGAAAGGTTAGTTAAGTTAGGATAGATAGGATAGGATAAACACATGGCTAGCTAAAGGTATTGTTTGGCTAATATAAACAGCAGAACTTTCAATGTCTCAGAAGATATAGGGTGTTAAATTGTTCTCAATACAATTACACATTGAGGAATAAGGTAAAGCACTTTCAAGTCCCTAATGGGCAGAGACAAATGCCATCATACAGCAAGAAGACATCCAAAACTGACAAAACTTCAGCCAAGAGATGATCTGGGATGGCATCATCTGTAACACAAGGTTTGTCA
The DNA here is from genome assembly GCA_015108495.1 of Heterochromis multidens. Lineage (NCBI taxonomy): Eukaryota > Metazoa > Chordata > Actinopteri > Cichliformes > Cichlidae > Heterochromis > Heterochromis multidens. The sequence continues at coordinate 20,994 of VUQS01074846.1, forward strand.
ATAATATGTTCTTAGTTATGCTCTGAAAAAGACATGAACCTAAACTTAATCTCCACACTGAATTCATGCTTAGCCCAAGTGATTCATTCAGTATTTGGTGTCTGGGACAGGGTGAGCTGGAGACTGTAAAGTGTGTACGCCATGAGTGTTTTTTTTTGTTTTTTTTTCAAATTTAGCTTCTAGCACTTCATTGTAAATCGCTATACTGGTAGGTTTTCATCAGTATCACAGTAATCCAATAATTGTCTGTCCTCTGTGGGTACATTACAATGTAAAATACTACTCCTATTGGGTCATAAAAGCCATTTTGACTTTCTGTAGAAATACTTTAAGATAAAGGGACGGAAATCACAGCAAGACCTTTGAGTTTGCTGGGGGCACTTAGCTGTTATTTATTATTATCATTTACTGTTATTATTAGAGAGAACATTCAGTGAAAGAGTAGAACAGCAATTCCACAATTATTTCTTATTGTTATTTATTTCTTTATTTTTTATAAGGATCCAAATGTTAGTGTTTAAAATCTGATTACATAGAAATACTGTTAGTCTATTACAGAGCTTGATTGATCACTATATACATGATTAAACACAACAACAGGATACTTTGAAAACCATTTCATAATTGGTATACTGATATCCATTTAAATATGCTCATTAAAAATGTAGAATATTGCCAGCTTTTTTCTTTTAAAGCTACGAAAACTCCATTCAGCCATACCTTCTCTTTATCCAGACCACCACCCCTAAACTTCCATATCTTTACCAGAATGTCCTCCTAATGTTCTTTTTTTCCCCCACTGCTTTCCCTGAATGTGCTCCAGCTTCGTACCCTGATCAGTGATTTTGCCATCATCATTTCTATCCTGGTCTTCTGTGGGTTGGATTGCCTGTTGGAGTTGGACACACCCATGCTGAATGTACCCACTGAGATCAAGGTCCACCCTTTCCTGAATACCTCATCTTCTCAAACCTTGTTCTTAGGCCAATACTGGATGCATTTCTTTCCTCAGCAATGTAGTTTTTATACAACTAGTTTGTTTGGATTTATCAGTTTTACACCTTAACTGAGTAAATAATCTCTTCTCTCTTTTCTCTTTCTTGATTTCCTAATGTATGTACCACTTTCTTGTACTCCATCATCACTTCTATTGTGCGTATGTGTCTTTGCTCTCCTTTTGTTTCTGTGTCATTGTGTGTGAGCTGACCTATAGCTGAGGAAGCTAATCAGTGATTTTGCGATCTTCATGTCAATCATGTGCTTTGTGGGTCTGGATATGCTGATGGGGTTAGACACACCCAAACTAATCGTTCCAACAGAGTTCAAGGTAATTGATTTATCGCTGAATTATTTTTTTTAATGTATCTGTAGCTATCACTTTAAAAGTAAAAGAAAAAATTGAGATGGCTAGACGACAGAGCATCTCCAAAACTGCAGCTCTTGTGGGGTGTTCCTGGTCTTCAGTGGCCAGTATCTATCAAAAACAGTGGTGAACCAACGATAGGGTCATGGGCAGCCAAGGCTCACTGATGCACATGGGGAGCGAAGGCTGGCCCGTATGGTCCGATCCAACAGACGAACTACTGTAGCTCAAATTACTGAAAAAGTTAATGTTGGTTCTGTAGAAAGGTGTCAGAATACATAGTGCATTACAGTTGGGTGCGTATGGGGCTGCATAGCCGCAGACCAGTGAGGGTGTCCATGCTGACCCCTGTCCAGTGCTGAAGGCACCAACAATGGACACATGCGCTTCAGAACTGGATCACGGAGCAATGAAAGAAGGTGGCTTGGTCTGATGAATATGACGGATGGATCTGATGGATGGCCGGGTGCGTGTGTGTTGCTTACCTGGGGAACACCTGACACCAGGATGCACTATAGGAAAAAGGCCAGCCGGTGGAGGCGGTGTGATGCTTTGGGCAATGTTCTGGTGGGAAAACTTGTGTCCCGCCATCCATGTGGATGTTAATTTGACACGTACCACCAGCCTAAGCATTGCTGCAGACCATGTACACTCTTTGATGGAAACGGTATTCCCTGATGGCTGTAGCCTCTTTCAGCAAAAATGGTTCAGGAATGGTTTGAGGAGCACAACAATGGGTTCAATTCAGTTCAATTTTATTTATATAGCACCAAATCACAACAACAGTCCCCTCAAGGGGCTTTATATTATAAGGTAAAGACCCTACAATAATACAGAAAAACGCCAACAATCAGACTATCCCTTATGAGCAAGCACTTGGTGACAGTGGGAAGGAAAAACTCCCTTTTAACAGGAAGAAACCTCCAGCAGTCAGGGAGGGGCAGCCATCTGCCGCGACCGGTTGGGGGTGAGGGGAGGAAGACAGGACAAAAGACACACTGTGGAGGAGAGCCAGAGATTAATAATAACTCATGATTAAATGCAGAGTGAACAGAGGTGAGAGAAGGAGAAACACTCAGTGCATCATGGGAAGCCCCCAACAGCCTAAGCCTATTGCAACTAAGGGAGGATTCAGGGTCACCTGATCCAGATCTAACTATAAGCTTTATCAAAAAGGAAAGTTTTAAGCCATATCTTAAAAGTAGAGAGGGTGTCTGTCTCCTGAATCCAAACTGGGAGCTGGTTCCACAGAAGAGGAGCCTGAAAGCTGAAGGCTCTGCCTTCCATTCTACTTTTAAATATCCTAGGAACCACAAGTAAGCCAGCAGTCTGAGAGCAAAGTGGTCTATTGGGGTGATATGGTACTATGAGGTCTTTAAGATAAGATGGGGCCTGATTATTCAAGACCTTGTATGTAAGGAGAAGGATTTTAAATTCAGTTCTGGTTTTAACAGGGAGCCAGTGAAGAGAAGCCAATATGAGAGAAATATGCTCTCTCTTTCTAGTCCCTGTCAATACTCTCC
>VUQS01074850.1:0-29297 GCA_015108495.1 Heterochromis multidens
TGGCCAAGCGGATGGCACAACACAGAAGAGCTACCTCGTCAGGCCAGGACTCCGCAGTCTATTCACACCTACAGGCCAGTGGCCACTCTTTCAGTGATGAGGATGTACACATCCTGGACAGGGAGGAACGCTGGTTTGAACGGGGAGTCAAGGAGGCCATTTACGTGAAAAGGGAAAGACCATCTCTGAACCGAGGAGGGGGCCTAAGGGTACATCTGTCACCATCTTACAATGCTGTGATTGCAGCCATTCCCCAATCTCTGTGAATGGTACTCATGGCCATTGATCAATGGTCATGACAATTTGCATACTATTGATCATGAAACTGACCAAATGGCCCATTGTTAGTCAGTGGTGCTGGTTTCGGTCATTATGCAAATGTACTGTTTATAAGGTTGGGGAATCCTGCAGTCAGCTGAGACTGAAGAATTCACCAGAGGTGACGAAACGTTTCTCCCACTAAAAAACGCTACGTCCAGATGAACAGATTCAACTTTTTGGAAAGAGTCTGCTGGTTTTTTATGGGCCTAAGACTTTAAGCAGTCACGGATCACAAAATATTTTACACAAAATATTAATTATTATGATTCTGTTCAACTTCATGGGTCTCCGTCTAATTACTTTTAAAAGTCTAGACTCCATGAACTCTGTTTAAAGAGCTGCTTGTCCAACACAGTTCTTTAAACAGCGACACTGACATTTTGTCACACTAATTTTTACAATAATATGTACAGAATGTCATGGTGACCCAAAAACTACTATCCCAGTGCCTCAAATACTGCCAATTTGCTTTTGCAATAGGTTCATGTATGGAAATTTGTAAAGAAACCTATTTGAACACAATGGATAGCCGTCACTTTTCAATGTACACCATGAATGTTGTGAAGTGTCTCATTTGAATTCAAACCATGATTTTTTTCCCCTAAGCTTAATAAAACAGTTTAGTCCCTAAAACTAAACAGAAAATAAAATGAACGTAAAAACAAAACAGAGTAGCAAGTGAAAACTATTCAAAACACAATCATCCCAAATTAGATTCCCAATGGTGTACTTGCTGGCAAACCTCCAACTTGGCCCCTGTAACATTACCCCCCCCAGCTTGGACTTACACTACGCTTAACAAACTGGGCCCATGGTTGGCATGTCAGTCATTGCTTGGGCAAAGCATGATATCAGTACAGCAGCATAACCATGCTTCAGATGCTGCAGTCTACTCTTAAAGGATAGGTTTCTTAACTCAAAAAATAAATAAATAACTGTTTGTGTGTCTGTGACGAGTCAGAAAAATAAGAGCATGCACAAGTCGAAATGCATCGCCTGAAGTTTGTCTTCCTAGCACAGTGGGGTTCACAATTTTATTGAATTTTGTTGTTAAATCATGGTAATTTTTAGAAGCAGTGACACAGTGTACACTGTCCTTTTAAATGCCTTACAGATTAATTAATTAATAACTAACAGTGATTTTTAGCAGAGGCAGCTGTGGTTAAGGAAGTGTTGGAGTTCCGTGCTTGGGCGCACTTAGTGATCACACTTCATGCGCATTGTGCCCGAGTTCAAATAAACCATGCTCTGGCCCATCTCTCCAAGTGGGCCTGGGCACATACGCTTAACTGTGTCCTAACACAGTTATCACACAAGTAAATGGAACTGGACTTTGGGGATCAGAGATGGTGCGGGTCGCCTAGTGGGAGTATATACTGAAAGAGGACCCTTAAATTGCTGTGTATTATATTACTGGTGTGTTAAGGCACATATGCCAAAGAACACATTGTGCATCATTTGGAGATGCCCTAGGATGAAAATGGGCTGACCATTCAGTGCAAACAGATCACTTTAGAATAACATGTATACAGCCTAAACTTTATTCCATCAGCTGCAGCGTCATAAGAAAACATGCTACATGCTATTGTTGTGTAGTCGAACGCACCTCTGCAAGTTTGAAAATAAAAGCTAATAATAGTGTTTTGCAATTAATATTAAATAATCAGCTCAAAGACTGAAGATCAAAATCATGAAAGATAACAATGTGCCAAACTTTAAAAAAAACCTTATTTTTCAATTCAATTCAATTTTATTTATATAGCGCCAAATCACAACAACAGTTGCCTCAAGGCGCTTTATATTATAAGGTAAAGACCCTACAATAATACAGAGAAAACCCCAACAATCAGACGATCCCCTGTGAGCAAACACTTGGCAACAGTGGGAAGGAAAAACTCCCTTTAAACAGGAAGAAACCTCCGGCAGAACCAGGCTCAGGGAGGGGCAGCCATCCGCCGCGACCGGTTGGGGGTGAGGGGAGGAAGACAAAGACATTTTTCCGGGAACATATTCCCACTTTAAAAATCAAACATCTATTTTAAACCTTTGATGCCCCCAGTTTAAATCAGGTGCATATGAGATGTATTTATTCTGCATAATGTGGTCAAAGATGCAGAATATAGGTATTGATTGGCCCTGATAAGTCATTCCTTTACAGTGCATCTGTATGAGGTTCTCAAAGACCCAAAGCCTCCCTCATGAATAAACATGCAGGCCAATCCCAGCTCCTAGCTCTGACAACTACATCCAATCACATGAATATTCATCAGACAGCTTAAATGCAAATCAACCTGCTGCGACTCCAGATTTCCACTCCCCCGTGTGAGTTGTGTGTGCATTCCTACAGATCAAAAGGTTAGACTCAGCTCTCTGAGGTGTTTGTGACTGTAGTAGATATAGTAAGCAAACACCAAGTGGCTTTTTTAAAGGAATTTCTTCATCATCTCTCTGCATGAGAGAGAATAAATCCAGGAGAGAGTGACAGCAAAGCTATAACATAAAAACTGCAAAGGATGACACATGAGCAGTGTGTTGACGCAGACTGGAAGCAGACTCATCCCTCCAGAGGCAGGTGCTACAAGTGCTAGGGTTAGTGTTAAATTGCATTTTATGTGATCTGAATCCATTTTACGGTTCAACTTTTAGCACTTTAACAGCTGAAGTTAAAATTACTTAAATGAAAAGACCTCACCAAAGATCTTTGGCTGACTACAGAAAATACTTTGCAGAGAACATACTGTACCAACTTCTGAAGTTTTATTTTGGCATATGGTGAATATCCTTCTTCATCTGTCACTACTAAAATCTGAAAGCAATGTTTAGCACTGGCTAAAAATGACATACACTATGTAACTGTTTCTAATTGCTCTTTATTAAAAATATATAAATCTCAAATTGTGTACTTCCATGCTTGCAATCCTACAAAGGGGAAAGAGGGACCACTAGACAATTTACAATGGTTTTTTTGCATTTTTAACATATCTATCATGCAATGGCTCTATTAGTAATATAATAAAGGCTCAAAGTGGCAACAGATTGCAACATGGAAGAAGGAACCAAGGCACAATGCTGCAGATGTTTGTATCACATATTCAGCCTGTTTAAAGACCCTCTACTAAAATATGGGGTCCCTAAACAAAGGCCTTGGTAACAGTGTTTGGGGTTTTACATGCAGTAGAAGTGAGAAAAGCCAACTGATCAGCTGTCTTGACTAAAGCATTCGTCGTTTGCTTTGCCTTCGACCTTAGCTGTCATGCCCAGAGTCTTACGTGGAAATTGGAGATGTGCTCTCTGTCCAGAGGCTTAGTGACCGACAGCTGGCCTGAGATCGGGTTGATGATGAAGATTCCAGTTGGAGGCTGGTCAGCCCCGGGGCCCGTCACACTGTAGCGCAACATTCGGTTCTTATCCCGGTCTGAGCGGATCTACAAAACAGACAGAGAGGGGAGGAAAAACAAAGGGCACAGCAGGGAAGCATTTAGTGTTAAGCATTTACTGTAGGAAATCCAGAAGGCGGAGCTTGAAAAACAATTAATGTAGTACGTGGTAAATAATAGCATATCTGGATTAAAAAAAACACATTCTATGTAAAGATCTACAAAAAATAAACAGGTTTTTCCATTCTTTGTGAGCATCTGCTGCTGTCAGAATATTCTGGGAGCTATTTCATCCTGGTGAGTATGACTGCCATCTTTGTTTTAAAGGTAAGTATATAATAAAACCAAAAGTGGAGCTAAACTTTGTGAGTTTGACCTGGATGTGTCTTGTGTGTCAGGATGACTTTAGGCTTGCACAGGCAACACGCAGCAGGAGCCTGAAGCGGCTGAGTAAAGGAAATGTGATTTGAGCTGAAGTCAAAATAAACTGTGATGTCTGGAGCACCTTTAATATCCTGCACATTGTCCATATCATCATGGCATAAAAGAGCGAGGGTGTGCTGTAAAGATACTCAACGTACACACAGACATGTTTACAAGACTCAGTAAAAGGATGAAGATATACCTGAATTAATATGTTTTAAAGAGAAAACAGCATAATGCTAAGATTATGGATGGAGCCAATGGGAAGGATACATTTGAAAGCACGCATCAAAATCATTCAAACAGAAGCACTGAATAAATGATCGATATACAAATCAAATTCAGTTTGAAAGATAAGCTGCCTCTTCCTCCATTTACACAGCTCATCATGTACTAAAGAGGACAGATATCTACCTACCATTAGCTGTCATTTTCAAAACAACTGATACTACTGTTTTCCTAAAGCTAAATTTAGAAATGAACTAGCATTGATATGACATTTTTACAGTCTGCAAAGATCACATGTATTATATAACTGTCCAGCACTTTATCTCCCTTATATCCACAGCCAATTTAGAATCGCCAATTTAGAATCACCAATCGACCTAACAAGCTTAAGTAGCCAGAGCCTAAAGCTTGCAGGAGATCTCCAGAGCAGAACAAGGACAATCATCAGCAACTGTAGCTTTGACTGACATTTATTCAGAAACAGGCAGCTAGGTCTCACCTTACCTCACATCACCTAGACCACAAACTCCACCATCTTTGTGGCGCTGGAGCATGTTTTAATTAAATTATCTGGCAAATAATATGGCTCACTGAGAAACTCTTGAGATTAAAAATCTCTTTTACAAGAGTGTCCTGGCCAAGAAGGACAGCAGTTGAATAAATTCCTGGCACATACACAAACAAATCCATACACCAGTTAAGTACAAAGAGTAAAAAATTAAACACAGAAACAACCAAAATTTATAAACTTCAGTGTCAATAAAGAATGAATACCTTAGTAAATGTAATTATGTGAGCCTGTGCATTGCACCAAGAAAAATCAATGGATGCAACTTGCTAACCAATCTTGATAACATCAGCTGATGACTTAGTAGTCCAAATATGGTCATTTGTGGCTCCAAAACAGTAACATAATAAAATATTAAGTCCAAATAAAATACAGAGTCCAAAACAACATGGCTACATCCATCTTTTATATACAGTCTATGGTCTATAACACTATGAGTCTATGAAACTCACTAAATATGAAAACTGAGACATAATGTTGAAATTCAGTTATTTTTCTCAAGATGTCTTAGGCTGTTCGTGTTCTCCTTTGAAATGCCAGAACGGACTTGTGCTTCTACGACTACTTTTACTACATTTAAAAATTTGCAGATTTTAGATGTGTGTTTTTTCTTTTTCTCTCAGTTTGATTATAAAGCTGTAGGCCTGGCTCACTTAAGATCAAATTGGGCTGCATGAGGCCCATGAACCAATATTAGAGTTTAAGACCCCTGCTCTATGCAATAAAGTCTTTAAAATCCCTCAAAATATGTATAAAGTCTCCTCAGTAGCTTTGCACAGCATCTCATCATTTCATTGCTGGTGAAACTTTAGTTTGGATTATATTGTTGCATATAGTTCTTACCAAGGCCAAGAGTGGAGTTCCATTTGTCATTCTTTAGATAGTTATTTCACCTCTATTACAGCAGTTACAGCTACATAGCTGGTTTCATAATAATGTTTTATGTGTGGAGGCTGTTTTGCTCTGCATCACTGTGTTTGTTAAAAGTAGAGGGCATATACAAACTAAAGTGAAATACATATTTTAACTTTGTACTGGTATTCTTTTGGTATTTTTATTATACATACACTGCAACAAAAGAGAAGTTGCTAAAGATTTTCAAAGATCACCAAGTTACAGAAAACTAGTTATACACCTGATTTGAGGCATGAGGAAAAAAGAGAGTGCCGCATCCATTCCTTGCAGCCCACAGAAAACCACTGGTGCAAGTCTATATAGTTTATGATAATGGATCTTACTAAGCTTTGGGAGATATTATTTTTGATAAAAGGGGTGATTCATGAAAAGTTTAGCTGACTGTTAGTGGAAGGGAACTTGAAGATAAGAGCATTGTTCCTACAACAAACATCTGCACTGCTCTCCCTACATGTTAATATATCTCACCTGACTAAAACCCTAAAAACCTCTCTCTGTTAATCAAAATTACAAATTTAAAAGTTTTATGTTTTCATGAAAATAGTCCTTTGAAGGCCTTAAAATTGCTTCTTCGTTCTGTACTTATCTATGAATAGGAAAAACGGTCCACCTCTCCTCGTGTGCAGCTTCCCTGCTGCTCGAGAGTACCTGCCCACTTTACACAAGAACTGCAAACTCTACGCCCCAGAGTGAATAATTCAGCCAGACGTGTTCAAACCAGAAACCAATTCTGAAGAAGAATGGAGACTTTTTAAAAAAAAGGTCAGAATCAGCATTTGCTTAGCTTCTACCAACAAAGACAAAATATTTCGACCTTAGTGAGCCAGGTTTACAGTTTTATTTTGTGCTTTTTATAGCACAGATACTGTCCAGTTTGCATTTTACCCCACACTTCCATCTATACACTTTCTTAACTGCTTATCTAACTCAGGATTAGAGTACTATTTTATAGTAAGTTTTGGACTATTCTTAGATGTCTGCATCAGCCTCCAGTTAATTTTTTATTCATACATGCATGTTCTTTTAAAATGTACTGCATTGTCTTGCTCCACTGTACATTTCTGATAGGCTTGTCAAACCTCTAAGGTCACTGGATATGCCCCTTTTAAGAGTTTCAAGTTTCCAATCAAGCTCCAACCTTCAGGGCTGAGAAATGAGGCTCAGTTCTCAGCTCTTGGCCACTTGAGGCTGGCTTAAAAGCAAATCATTCTCCATAGACTCCCATGTGAAAATACTAAATTATACAACAGAAGTAAACCCACTTACATCCTGGTCCAAATTTTGTTAAGGCAGAAAGTTGACATTTTAGGGGTGTGGCTACTTTAAGTGAAAAATGGGCGTCAACACAGTCTGCTTGGCATCACTCTCACCTCTGTAAGTCACTTAACTGAAATGCTTAAGGGTGTTGCTGGTGCCTTTTGCATATTTTTAACATAATTATGTGACAAATCTTATGGCTTGTTGTATGGTTGTTGTACAGATCATTTAACAACTCTGTGCTCCAGTGTTTCCAGTGTGTGATCTTCTAGTAGTATGTATGCTGGCAATAAATAGGAGGTATCTGTGTATCTATAATTAGGAGGTATATGTGTGCTTTGTTTCACCCATAAAGACTTAATAAACCATAAGGCCAACTACTGCAGTCAGCAGCTGCACTCCATAAGAGTGGAGCTGAAGTTCAACTGCAGGATTATTGGAGTTATTGGAGAGGTAGCTGATTTATTGTTTCACTATGTGTCACAAAGTGTTTGGGAAATAAAATATTTTCAGAGGATAAACTTATAAACTCAATGCACATAGATGTGCTTGTGCATACCCCTCCTCCCTTGGCCCAAAAACAATTACTACTAGTGGGCAACACTGCTTTGAGATGCACCCATACACTTTATGGATGCACCTTGCTAACCAAGCAGACTACAGCTGGCTGATAGCTTAGTACACCAAATATCTTCTGTCTTCACAAAGCAAGATGAAGTTATCATAATGCTAAATTAAGGTAATCACAAACTACATCACTACATCCATCTCTTATATACAGTATGTGGCTGCAAAGTTGGTGCAGCTGCTGTTACTTGTAATGTTCCTAGCTACTATAGTACTCTGTCAGACTGCATTAGTTCATTTCGAAACAGGCTAACAAGGATCCTCTTCCTTCATGTGCATTTGATTAGTTTTATTTTGTTGTTGCTGTGCATTTAAGTCACATTTAATTATCTTATTTAGTCTGTGTGACATTATGTTCTTTGCTTTATTTTCTTGTTTTGTTCCCCTGTTTTCTTCCTTCTCAGGGCTCTTCAGTAAAGAGTCCTCACATTGACAGTAAGATAGGCCTTCTTTTGTGTATCTCTGTAAATGTGTGTGTGTGTGTGTGTGTGTGTCTCTTACTCTGACTAGGTCCTCAGGGAACTGTCCTCGTGAGTTCTCAGGGACGTTGATAGGCGGAATGACCCAGTCCCTCTTCACCCGCCTCAGAGTACCATCGCCTCTGACAACCACGCTGTGCCATGGAAACAAGATCTCTGGTACCTGCTGAGTCAGTGTTGCATCACTGGGCTTTACCTGCATAGACAGTAAACAAGCACCGTGTATATTCAGCTCAGGGTTACACACGCACACACACATATACAGACACAGAGCTGAGTGCAGGGAAGGCTTGGTGACTCAGGGTATTTCTGACCTCATTCCAGTGGCTTGGATTAATGCTCTCATTATAGTCTGCCTGATAAATGACCACCACCTGTCACCATGTGTGGGCGTGTGTGTGTGTGTGTGCGCGTGTGAGTGTGTGAGTGTAAGTGTGTGCGTGTGTCCTCTGCAGCCACAGATCTGCATGACTGGGCAGTGAGCAGTGACACTCCAGGGCTCACAGAGGATGATAAGAAAAAAAGGAAGGAGCCTCTCATTTAATTTACCTGCTGCACAAGAGGTGTGCAGCCCCTGACCTTGGAGATAGGGAGGGCTACTCTCTGCAGGACTTGATTCAATTAAATTTTATACCAGAAATACTCTGACATACAGTACAAAGAATTTATATGATACACTGCACAATAAATTAGGTTAATATATCACTAGCAGCACAAACTGAATAAACAAAGCCATCATTTCCAATCAGCAGAGCAAAGAAATCATCTGAGGTCAAACAGTAAAGAGATTTTAAAGATACAATTTATTGTTATGTGTTTCCAATATTTTATTTTATTTATTTATTTATTTTTTACAGCTAACAGAATTGATCTGACATCACTGAAAAAAATAATTGTGCCTGAATAAAAGAGTGGAGAAAGTTAATGACAGTGTATTCAAAGTGATTTGGAGTACTCTGTTATTGTTAGAGACTTCTGGGCTTCTTGAGTTGATGCTTTCTTCTATTTTTTTTCTTATTTCTCTTCCCATTACAAACCTACTAGGCTGAGGGGAGGAACATGTAATTTCACAGAGAAGTCTTTTTTTATATGTGTGGAGTTACAAAGGCCATTTCTTAACAATCATCAAAAATATGAAAGGAGAAGAACTGGAATTGTCTGAATGAAATGATAATAAATGAAACTGAGCAGTAGAGAGGAAGTGTGACTCATGCGATATATGTGCAACATTATGGAGCCTGGCTCTTCTCAGGCAGATCATTTATCAGCTTTACCAGCTTTAGTGGTCAATATGTTCAAGTTCCTCTAGTTTTCTAGTTCTTGTTCTTGATCTTCAGTGTTCTGACTTCATTCTTTCTTTTGCTCTGCTGGCCATCCAACTCCGTGTCCTGCCTGTCAGTTCTTCATCTTTCAAGTTCCCTACTCACTTTTCTTCAGCATCAGCCATGGAAAACCTTGCCAACCACTCGCCTAGGAACATGCCAGACTTCCTTTGTGCTGTGACCTCAGAATTTGAAATCAAAATTTGAAATATTGGTGGAGTTGCACTGTAGCAGGACTCGTGGCTGTGCTGAGACGTGGGTGGTGGTGGGTTGTTTTGCACAATGTAGCAGCCTGGTCACTGACCCACTGTGCATCATGCAGCCAGCTCCACAGTCCACACTGTAATTACACTTGTGCAATTCATTTATTTAATAATTATGTAGCTGCAGTTTTTTGGGCTTCATGTAAGTCTGACACTGTCTGAGTAAATCTATATAATACTCAACTTTATAATTTGTTCCTCTATATCATTTTCACCGCTATGATATTTTATGTGGGAGGGTCTCTTTCTATGATAATCCAGCAGAGGTTTCCAGGTGAAGCAAAAGAAAAAGGGATACTGCTGAGAAAGACACATTTTATAACTCATTAAACTAGAAATGATAATTAAAGACATCGCTTATCTGCTGAATCACAACTTAGTTGAATCTTTCTTCAACTCCTTCAGTTGATCCAAATGTACAGATTCCTGTTCCAAATAGATATGCTGTATCTTTACAAAGATACCGCTGTTCATTTTCTGTTCTTAGCCCATGACATACAATAGCTGGCACTCCAGACAACACAAAGTAGTACTGTGTCCTATTACGCCTCTGATTATTATATCTGCATGATCTGACATCTGCTTTAACTTTGTATGGATTAAAACACACAGTGCTGTCTTTAAGAGTCTAACTTTTCCAAAACAAGCAGAGGTCAAAGGCTTAATACTTCACATCAACAAGGAGGATTTGCAGACATTTGGAGCCTGGTGGGCTGTAAATGTGACGCCTGTTTGTCTCACTCCACACTTTCATTTGATAACAACCCTGGTCCTGCCTTTCAGCTGAAGGGCTCGATGCTGACACTGCTCCCCTGGCAAATGACTGGCTGTTAACTGCGATGGCTCGTCCTCATGAGTCTTCCTTACGAAGGATTGTTGACAGCTTCTTTCACCCTCTGTGATTCTCCTCCTCGCTGACTGCAGCAAGTGATGCTGATAGCAGCTAAAGCATATGGCAGCCGGCTATTTCTGGGCCCTGTTTATAAGAACAGCCAATCAAAGCCACTGCCTTGTCTAAATACATGCAGAGGGCCTTATTATCACTGTTGTACATGAAACAAACTAACAGATGGCTGTTTGACTTGCTTTGTCTCTGCAATCAGCACTTGGCCAACCTCAGACGCCTGCTGGGATGGAAAAGCTGTGATTTTATATCTGTTCATACTGAAGCAGGGGGGTGGGGGAGGAAATTTCTCTCACATGCTGGCTTTCTCAGACTTACATACAGGTATGTGTTAACAGTGTCAGGTTCTGCATGTGTTAATGAAGTCATTATTATTCAAATGGTAAATGGACTGGTATTCATATAGTGCTTTTCTGTCTGCACAGATGACTGAGTGAGAGTGGATGAACAACTTTCAAACTATTCATTAAAAGGATAAAAAAAATAAGAGATGAGATCAAAAAGTTCTCAGACTGTTCTTATAAAAACAGAGTAACAGTGTAATACACTTGGGTAGATCATCAAGTTTTAAGCATGTAGGCTATATGAGGATATGCTCACTGAATCTGGGACAAGATGCATGCCTGTCACTCCTTTGCTATTTGTCTCCATGCTGCATCCCCCTTGGCTTGGTCATGATAACGGCTGGAGGACACATCATACAACAAAGCTTCTAATGCCACAGCTTAGCGAGACTGTCTTCTTTGTTGGTGTCCTAAGCATTTTGTTTAGCATGTTTTAATTCCATCTATTCCATCTGGGTGAAGCAACATCATGAAATGCCAAAAACCACAGTTCCTGTAGTGGGCACTTGAGGCTGGCTCCAAAAGTGAGGCAATCCCCATAGACGCCAGTGTTAAAATGTCTAACTGAAAAGAATTAAGGAGCATGTTTACAGCCTGGTATAAAATAGTTTTGGCCTTTATGGATAGTTCCCCTCTTCACAATTGGTTAACGGTTAACCTCATTAGTCTCAACAGTTAACCTCCTAACATCAGCAAGATCACTGCCAATCCATGTAGGGTTAGGAGTAGGGTTCAGATTCAGCTAATGTCTAGCCCGTTTATGGAATTTTGCCTATTTGGAACACCCAAATTAAAAAACTTTTAACAGAAAAACGACAATGCTAAAATGAATGTAAGAGACGTCATTTAAAAAGTAACATCTGGTGAAATTTCCTTATTTAGTAGTATGTAGCTAAAACAAAACCCAGCCCCAACCATTCCCCTACTCCTAACCCTAGATAGGTTGCTGGTGACCTGGGGGATAGTACTGACAATAAGAGCTCATAAAACAGGGATCTCTCTTATTAAAATATAATAAAAAGCTTAAAATCTAAAACTGAAAATTGCAAGGACAGATTAAATTATTTTACCTCAAGTCGGGTGCTGCTGCTTGGATGGACATGGAGATGCACTCTGGCCTTCCAGACCTGTTTAGACTGCAGGTCACGAGCATAGACCACCAACACAGCCTTTTCCTTTCCCACCAGATTTAGGTGGCGCAGGGCATAGACCACACCTTCCTCACTCACACTGAAATCCTGTTTATCTCCAACCTGGAACCAGACCTTCCCTCCACCACAGTCCAGGAAACTCACTGTTGAAGAGAGAAAGACAGACACTGACATCAGGGATCTGTGCAGGCCAAAAAAAACATTTGTTTTTATGCACCTCCCTCTGTGCGTTGTCATTTGAAGGTCGTCCTGGTCATGGTACAGTTAGAAGTCAAAAACAACTGGACTGGCTATAAAACTTTGTGTTTTGCCTTTTTTTCTCCAAAAGTTTCTTTAGTTTTCACTGAAATTCAGGCATTTTACTGTGATGTGAGTGTGTTTTATCTGAATTCAGACAAATAGCAGCCCTGCATGAATAACTCATTCATTTGCTGACACAGCGACACACTTTTGTCATCTAGCGAGGGGCTGTGGTGGCTGTCAAAATTTACTTTGCTAGTTAATAACTGCTGTCTACATTGTGTGCATGGAACAGATTATATTTTATTAATCAATTTTCCTTTTTGCTTTTTCTATATGACATTTTACAGTATATTTTGCAACCCATTTACACTCAGTTATTGCAAAAAATGTAATCAGCATTATTTTATTCAATACTGTAATCTGTGGGTAAGAAGAAGGCTCAGACTTGTGGGGGTTTTTGATCATAAAGCCTATCTGGCAAGGACAACTGCTGGTCCCTGCTGGCCCTCAGCTTTAGATGTCTGTCGGTGCAGAAAGGAGCAACAAGAGGCTTATGCAGCACTGGACTAGAACCCCTTGGAAGACCTGCATGGTGGCCATGGGTGATGGAGAGTTGCGGCCAGCAACCAAACGGCAGCTTAGTCATACACCACCAAAATCAGATTTGCTAAAGTGACCACTGCAAACAAAGCCAGCTTTACCCAGCTGTTAGGATCCATCCACAGTTTCACCTCTAGAAACCTCTTAAAACTTTTGCTACCTCTTGATAAATCTTGTTGACCAAAGGCTCCCCTTCCATCATCTTGGCTCAAGTTCAATTAAACTGTGAGTGACTTTAGGCTTTTAGGGAAGGGCCAAAGTGCAACACTGTAAAGGAAAAGGGCTGTGCTTGATTTATAAAAAGACAAAAGGAGAGCTTCATAGTGAAAATTAATGCAAAAAGGAAATGTTTTATCCCAATTATGTTGTTTTCCTAAGTATTAAAGACTCAACACTCAACCAGCGATGAAACCTGGGGAAACTGAGAACGGTAACCACAACCTGGAGACAACCAATCATACTTTTTCAAAGCTGCTTAAAGGAGAATTTAAGAGAGGAATAAAAAAAAGTAACAGAGTGAAGTGATGTAAAACCTGAGTTGCATTTAGATGAGCATTTGAGGAAAGACTGATGGGCCTGGCCAGAGAGTTTATCCAGCCTGTAAATCCCAAAGCTGAAGACGGGATTTGCAGAAGTAAAGCAGAGATGGGAGCAGCTTTCTGCAGGAAGACCATGCAATGCTCTCCTCTTTGTTTGCTTGCCAGCTTTAGCGTACCTTCGCAGAGGAAATGGCTTTTGTGATGCCTGGGGGAGGTGTGCAATGCTGTGACTGCATTTTGCCAGAAATCATTGCAACTTTGTTGACAGTGTGATTTGAGCAGACACAGCACACTCATGCAGAACAAAGCTGTCAATGGCAAATGTCAGCTCATCACAGCTTGCACATTAACAACAAGTCAGTGCATCCAGAACAGCTTCTTCCACCCCAGCTGGGGGAGAGAGGGGGGATGAAGCTTTTTTTCTGTCCAAATGCTGCTTTTGACAAGCATTAATAAGCCAAAAAAGGGCAATGGAAACAAGCAATTTGATAACATTTCCACAGAAATGTGTTGATGTGAAATGTTTTGATGCTTGCTTTACCCAGAACAAAGTTGACATTTTCTGTGATATCTTCAGTCTGTCCTCAATTAGGCATGTAAGTCAGCATTACACATTTTTAATGACTCAAGTAATGCAGTTTTGCAAATGTGATGTGTGCCTAAGCTGGCATCCTTAAATAGCTTGTTTAGTCCTTCCACAACCACATTTTATTACATTTCCTCAAAAATTCTCAATTTTGAGGAAACATTTGAGAATGTGGAAATGCATTTTTGAATTATGATTTAAACAGTGCATCAATAACCACAACTGCCAGGAATAAACTGACTAATTGATTGTGTCAGTGTTGGAGGGTAATAACAAACCAGCTGAATGAGCTTAACAAATGAGAATCATTTCATTTTCAAACTAAGTCCAATTATGTGCAGCTGTCAACATGTGAAAGTAGCTAAAGTTCTAAATTATTACAACTCGAAGATCAAATTTTTTTTAGCAGAAGAAGCCCATGTATTTAAGTCACAAGCGACAATCTGAGAACAACATGAGTCAAAGAAGATACAAAATGGTGATTAAAGATGTCTGACACACTTTTATAGTACAATGTTTGTTTTCTTAACAGACACCAGATACCAGAATGCAGAGAGCTAATTTACCAGACAACAGGCAGGTTATGGCTTTTATGAGTGCCTGATCAAAGTGCAGCTGGCTAACATCAATGTTCTGTACTGCCTTGGCTTATAAATAAGATTCATCAGTGGCTCTGTAGGGCTGAAAAGTCTTCAAACCACTGGGGGCCTCGATTCTGCCAGTCAACTTAGCAAATACAGAAATATTCTAGAGACAAAGATGAAGAAACTTAGACTTGCTGGTGGCCCTAAAGGAAAAGTCAAGGGTTCATAAACTTCAGTAGAATTCATCCTCCAGGGAACACAGATATCTCTTAGCCAATCAACACTGCTGTCGCTAGTGGTAAATGAAAAATGTGACAAGAAACAACATTTCACTATAGATTTTTTTTGCCATCACAGTTTAGCAAATACACTGATTTTGCAAAACAGTGGGTAACTCTTCTAATAGTTCTTGACTCTAGGTGTATAAAATAAGAACAGCAGGCAAATCTCTATGTAGTATATGATGTGAAAGAAAATATTCAGGATTTATTTCAAAGACTATTTATCACATTCATTGTTAATTAATTCACTTCTCAGCTGACAGAAACACATTTTATTTTTACTGGTGTTAGAGGTAAAATGTGTTTGATCGCTGGATGAAAACTGCACTGATGACAAGGGAAAAATAGCAAGTGATGAGAACTAAGAGCAGGTGACTGTGGATGATGGCAGGGAAACAGCAATAAGGCTACTGTGATGTATTTGCAACATTTATTGTTATGTCTAACACATTAGAATACAAGAGTGTAATAATACAAATTATTATTAACAGAACTTGTGAGCACTTGTTTCTAGAACACCCATGGCTATTTTGAGTTGTTCTCTTAACTATGAACCATTAACAGCACTTCCATCGCTCCACCACTGGCAGAACAGGCAACAATAAATAAATGCAATTTCTCAATACAGTTTTATTTATGTCTCAGGAGTTCATGACGACAGCTGTTTCAAGGGACTTCAGAATGTAACTAAAGACCTAAAAATATTAGAGCGAGCAGCACAACAATCAGACGATCCACCATGAGCAAGCTCTCTGTGTCAGTGGAGAGAAAGGACTCCCTTTAAATGAGAGATAGTTATCTTTGCCTTGATCAGTTTGGGGTTGAGGTTAAAGAGAAGAGGAGGAAGAGGACCCTAGAGAGACCACAAACAACAAACAACAAACTATGGCAGAGAGAAGACATGCAATAGTGGACTGAAAAGAGTGGAGTGAAGCAGAAGTTCTCACTGCATCATGGGAAGACCCCCCAGCAGCCTGAGCCTTTAGCAGCCTAAATATAGTGATCCAGCACTAACTTTAAGCTATAGTTTGGGCAATAATAAAAAGTAAAGTTTAACACTTCATCTTAAAATAAAAACTAAAACTGTCAACATCACAAAAATTCAGATGTTAGAAAACTGATAGTCTTAAATAAAACACGATCTTCTCTGTCTGAAACCTCTGTGAGATCGTGTACGAGACTGGAAAAACAACTTATGTCAGTTTTATAAATGCACAGTATGTTCCTGAGAAATATTAAAGACTTCTCAGCCTCCAGGCCTTCTGTGACGTTGAATCGAATCAAGCAAGCTGGAAAAAAAAGGAAAATGATTTTCTGGTTGAGCTCTTTACCATATGCAAGCCTCAACAGGGTTGTTTTAAAGAATCACGCATGAAAACATCTTTTAAAACTTTCTGAAACTGCAGTATTCTGCAGTAAAAATCTACCAAACAGTTTCATGTCCATCAAAATTAAAGGAGTCAGATTGAATTTAATAAAACAATTTGGGCTTGATGGAGTCACAGAAGTACTTCTCTGTGACTGAGGAGTCCTGTGGGTGCTATTATGATGTCAACATATCAAGAGAAAAAGGGACTGGCTTAATCCCATATCTGATCCTTCAAAGACAAAAAAATGACAAATTGCTGTTTATATCAGCTATAAAGCTGTTTCATTTGACAAAGACAAAAGAGAAGCTTAAAAGCTTCTCACAGATGCAGAAATATTCTTTAAACATAATATGTGACTGTTTGACAGGCCACATAATATTCTACAAGTACTGTGTCCCTCATGATTTCTGCTATTTTCGTATGTATTTCACACTAAACTGGGTCAGATTTCAAAAATTCTTTCAATATAAAACAAAGGAAAAATGCATAATTGCATTTACTGAAGCACAAAGATTATTCTGGGCCTAAATAATCAGTGCAAAAAAGTGAACTCAACAGAACTGAAATTAACAGCTAATTGTGCCACCTTTATCAGCTATAACTTAAACCAAGCTCTCATGGAAATCAGTCTGATGTTGCTGTGGAAAAATTTTATTTCTTTCCTTTTGAACCATTCAGAGGTGAACTTAATTTTGAGTTGCTCTTGAGCTTCAATTCACATAGTAATGATCTAATAGTCTCCTTCAAGATGTTCAGACAGGACACAGAGTTCATGTTTCCCCAAAAGTTGGCAAGTCACTCTGACCCTGAAGCAGCAATCATTCCCCCAGCATCAGACTGCCACTGTCTTTATGCTTCACTGTAGATATACTCTAGATGGCATTATCTTGGCCTCTAGAGTCATTTTTGACCAGGATATGCCATTTAAATTGCACATTAAATAATTCTCCAGGGCTGCCTTCTCTCATCTGCACAAGTTAAAACCATGAATTCCTGTCTCAGAGTGATGCTGAAAAACTAGTCCATGCATTTGTTATTACTACGATAATTACCAGTTGTCCTTAAAGCGCCCTGAAAAGTCTTCAGTTAATCCAAAATGCCGCAGTAGGAGGCCTCACAGCTCACCCAATGGATGAGCATCTGTCTTACGGTTGAGTTAGTGGAGAGAGTGGAGAGTGGAGATGAGTCACTTTTGGGAAACCTTCACTTTTGTTCCAAATCGTCGCTATTTGTTGATAATGTCTCGCAAATCTGTGGCGTCTCCAAGTCTTAGAAGTAGCTCTGTAAGCCTTTTCACATGGATGCATTTCAGTCTACTTCTTCTGCATTCATTCTGGAGTTTCTTTTTTAACCATAGTTTGCTCCTGTGTAGAACTTTTAGCTAAAATCATGCTTTTAAAAATTGTTTATTTAAGCACTAATTTGATTTAACACTGCTGGCTGTAATCAGACCTGAAGGATGAGTCTAACTGACAATTTTGCAATTTAGGAACAACCTGTTATTAATGCAGTTTGGTAGTTTTTGAATTTAATAACAAAGTGAACAAAAACTTCTTTGCAAAGACCCAGTTTGTATTATAAACTTTTTGTTTCATTTTTTTGTTTTACATGTTTAAAAGTAGAATAAATCAGGAAAGCATTGAAAGTATTCTTCTGTTTTCTCAAAACTCTACATTGCTTTGTGATCCAGATTAGGGATTTAAATATTAAGGTTAGCTGAAGATAAATACATTATACAGTGATCTAAAATGTCTTACATTACTTGTTTATAGGACTGACAATTTACAATTGCCTTTAAGATTCCAGAGTGTCTGAAATGAAGAAGAAATCTTTATCACATGAATGCGCTCAGTGAAAAACACAGCCACGGCCTGGCCTTTGAGGAGGTTAAATTTTTGGGTCTAAACATCCTCTGCTCTGTCTGATGGTCTCTACCTGCTTGGTGTAAATGCTCATACATTATCCATAGTCCAGGTCAAAAACACTCATGCTGCTACATGATTTTAGAGCTGTCTGATTTAACACCCCCCATCCTCCTACTACACAGAGGGAACTGGAGCAGAACTAAGCGTGGGGCTTTTAGATGTTGCTGGGCAGCAGTGGGTGATTGCCCAGTTCAACCGTCTATTTTCAGACAGCCCAGAACATCAACATGGACAGCAGGGAGCAGCAGCCTCAAGCTGCAGGTGTGGAAAAGCAAGCAGATAATGTTTCACAAAGTTTTTTTTTCGTTTTTTTATAACTGCAGAATTTTCACAGCATGTCATTAAGTTTTCTGCTCTCTTCTGTAGTTTGTGTCGTGTCCTGTTTGTTGTTGGTAGTAGTTCTATGCTCCTCTTCCTCCACAGATGGCTGCCCAAGTCTTGTCTTGTTAAAAGGAAGATCTTCCTCATCACTGTCACCAAGTGCTCGCTCATAATGGTTCAAGTGATTATTGGGGCTCTTTCTAATATTGTATCATCGTTACCTCACAATATACCTTGAGTGCCTTGAGACGACTGTTGTTGTGAACTGCTGCTATATAAATAAAATTTAATTGAGCTGGATTCTGTAAAATTCTGGGAACCCCTGCTAAGTCAGTACTTTGTGACTTTTGCATATAACATGACAGTTCATCATTTATAAAGTGATTCAATTTTAAATTGAATAAAATGTGTTCACTTTGATACAAATTTCTTGCAGAAATAAGAGTTGCAGTATTAATTACTATAATTCTCAAGAACCCCTCTCAGTCTGGAATGTGCCACACAGGAGCTGCTTGATCAATGCATTACTGGCGTCCAATCAATATCCTTGCTGGAAGCAAATGATCCTAACAGTAGTAACCCTTGAAAAGTCTGGCATCCACTCTGCTCTGCAATAACAAGAGGAGTGTTTAAAGGCACAGAGAGAGAAACTGGGACAGCGTGTTGTTTGGGAGATTGGGAGATTGGGAGATTTCTTTGGACTGCAACCTTTGTTACCTCTGGAGTGACAACAGCCCAGTGTTTTCCTCAGGTTGTTAGTCAGGTCAGAGTAAAATGCTGGAAAATCACATCCTGGGCCACAATGGGACCCCCAAACTCTCCACTGACACCCACACTAATGAAACAGTTTGAGGGCTAGAAGCGCCTCAGGGCATGTGAGGGCTGATTCATTACACGTGTGACTGACTGGAAATCCTCCCACAGCAGGCTGGAAGGATTTCACTGGTTGTCATACATTTGACAGAAAAGAAATCTGACCAAGTCTTCCAGGCAAACTCAAGTTGTTTCAGGCATTGTTAGCCAGAAAGTGATGTGGTATGCAAATAATAATACTTGTGTTTGATCTTAATTGCTGAGTTTGGTAGTATAGAGTCATCTATAAACTCAGAGAAAGCGCTCAAAGGTTGTCCTGCTTCAAATGCATAGTCAGAAACAACAATTGAGTTTAGTCAAAGTTGCTGTCAAAGACAATCTTCAAAGATCCATCCATCCATCCTTTTTTCCACTTATCCTGTTCATGGTTGTGGGGGCGCTGGAGCTGTCACAGGGTGAGAGACTGGTTACACCCTGGACAGGTCTAGTCTAAAGCTTAGCATTCAGGTGATACTAGTAACCATCTGGCACGATAAACTCTGTTTAACAAGTAAACTCAGCTACGAGCTTGAAAAGATACAAGAGTTCACATAAAATAAGATTCCAAAGACTAAAAACTTCATGAAAAATGGAACTAATGGCTTACTGTTATTCATTAACAGGAATGTATCAGTATCAGGAATGTTCTTTGATGGTTCATGCAAAGACTGTTCAAGGCAAGGCAAACAGTGTGTTAATCATATGTTTGCAGGGTACTGTGAGCTTCAGCTGGATGTGATTAAAGTGGGATGGACACAGACTTTGACCTGATGAGAACACAGAGACTGTTGAGTGGTTTGGGGGGCACCAGGAGTGGCCAATTACATTTCAGTGGGAGCAGTGCCACCCCTTTAGCCCCATCCCTGCTAGTGAAAATCAAATCCCGTCCCCTACAGAAATCAGTTAGAGTGAAGCGAAGGTCAGACTAAAGACACAACAGGGTATAACAAGCTGTCTGATGTCATCCTGCTGTGGCTGCTGATTTAAGAAAACATGCGAATCATGATCAATGCAAGCTTTGTGAGCTTTGATGAACGACATCCACGATTTCATGTTCTAAACTCAGTATAAAGGTATTAATGGTAAAACAAACAAAATGTCAAACCCAGAAACCTGTGACATGGTGGCCTGACTCAACACACATTGAGATGAAAAGGACACACGTTTTTTTATCAGTGAACACACACGCAAATGAAGGCACATGTGAACCTGCACATACAGATACACACACACACACACATGGAAAGTCAAACAAAAGAAACCAAACAGGATTAAAGCCTCACTAGTGAATTATCCAAAGTAACTTTCTGTTTGCTGAATACTCACAAACACTGCTGAACTTTGAGGCTGTGTGTGTGCGTGCACGTGTGTGTGTGTGTGTCTGTGCGTGTGTGTGTCTGTGTGTGTGTGTCACATAGAGACAGCTGGGTGTTGCTAGATAAACTCAGTCTAGGAGCGAAGCCAGAGGCCAACTTCTTCTCTCTGTCAACCCAGCCCATGGAGACAGAAAATATGGAGGGCATAATATTTCATGAATTTAAATTAAATTAAGAGGCTCCTGCTAGGCCAACAACTTATCGAAAAACATCAGAAAGTGATATGTGGCATTTTGTACCAAATGCTCGTTCCTCAGCTGTAGAAATGGCTAGTTTTTAGATCTAGATTAAGTGAATGATGATGAATGTGTCTGCAGTAACCTGTTTAAATCTTGAAATCTTGAAATGCGCCTTTTTCTCCACACTTTCCCAAAATGGAGCCTTTCCCCTACAGTGTGTAAATCTGAAAACTTTGTGGATCATTTTGTACGGTGAAAACTGAACCTTCACTTCACCAAGTTCACTGAAGGCTGGACCTTCACTCTGATAAGCCTATTTAAATGTCAGCATTCCTGAATGTCATTAAACACCTGACATCACATGACCTTACCATAAAATGATTATTTTTATCATTTGGCTTTTAATCTCCACCCTGTTGCTGTTGATTAACTGTAAGGAAAAGAAGAAGAAGAGATTTAGGGCCTTTCATGTTGCTTATGGAAACCAAGCGGCAATCTCTGAGGCTGGTCTCCCTGGATAGTTTTCCCCTTTAACAACTCCACAGTGGTTGACTTTTTTTATTTTTTTCAATAACTCATTGGTTTCAATTTGATTAAAGCTTAAAGTTTTGTATAACTATGGGTGGGGCTGCCTTGACTAACAGGTAGGTGATGACTAGGCTGCTAGCTGGCTGCTAGACAACTCAGCTATTCAAAGTCACTGAACTGAACCTCTGGACCGTTTCTGTGGTCTTGGTGCCCTTTGGAGTATTTGTAATACAATTATCTGAAATAATATAGCTAGCTGTGTGGTTAATTGTACTATCAAAGTCTGCGCTCCAGCTTTGGTGAGTGAAATTCTTGTATTTGATTTTAATCTTGGTTTTATCCATCCTTGCTAACCAAGATTGCCAGCAGTAGCTAATCCTGCCGTATTAACTTAACTTATCTCCATTATCTGATTTTGTTCATTTTATATGTGTGTAAAAAAGAAACTCACTAACACTATCTCAAAAAGGCCTAAAAAGATTAACCATCTGGTGCTCACATGTCTTCTAACTCTGAACCTGCTCAGAAAGACAGCAGGTATGTTCAGAAAGTACCTCCTATCTCCTTTTCCTTAACACTTTTCCTTGACCTTGACAAAAACATCATCAAGGACTTAGAAAAAGAGAACAGCGGTGTGCTGAGAATCTGAACGACCTTACACTACTTACCCTAGTCCCCGTAACAATGTGATGCCTGCCGTGTTGAAACTACAATGTGTAGAAAATCGGCTGCAGAATGCACATCTTACTTCACCACAATGTCTTCTTACCCTGTAGTTTCATGCAGGTCGTGTAAATGAAAATAGCCTGTGAAAAATAATACTTCCTTACAAAGGCTGGAATTTTAAAAAAGAAAGAACTTATAGGGCCAGATTTACTAATGTCTGTGGCAGCGCAAAACCCTTTTTTTCATTTTCACAAATGGCCGGATGGTTTGCTGCTATGAATTGTAAGATGGCATTATCTCCTCTCTTCATGAAAGATGGTCCAGTGTATCCTATGCTAAAAGAGGTAATAAAGGAAGCACTGAAGCTCCTTTCCTAAGCGTTTGGAGAATTCAAACAGCTCTTATTAAGTTTGCCATGCAGCTACTTCTGGGTCACTTCTCTCAGTTAGGAACCTTTCTAAGCAAAATGGACTATTCAAACATACCCAGTGCTTTCCTCTTTCTTCTAGGGGTGGGGTTGAGTGACATAGCCCCGCCCCTCCAGACAGAAGCTGCAAGGAGAAGCGTGCAGAATCAATCAGCTACAGCCCTGAAAGGCCAATATGTTGCTAATAAACACACAGCAGAGTGAATGCTGAGCCACTAGTCAGACAAAAGCAGTCATCACTCTGTGGCCCCATACCTGCATTACACACTCTGTCAGGGTATTACCATGTGAAGAGAGCACCGGGCTGATGGATGAATCACCAGGCAATAAGAGCTCCAGCCTCTGAGAGGCCACGGCTCAACCACTATCATCACCTGCTGTTCACAGGACTTTCCATTTACTGACCCACCATGTCTTCCTGCTAAACAGCTGGCTGACTTAATGCACTCGGATATGTGTTGAAGGGAAAAATCTCTCCTTAAACACACTTCACACATGGCTGCAGTCCAACAAACAGGCAGCTTTACAAAGAAACTGGCCTGTTTTCTGTCGCTGCTCTTCATACATTTTTAATCAGTTTGGATGCTGTAAAGCAACTGCAGTATGCTTAATGTAATGAAAGGGATTTGTTTTGGCATCCTTAAATGAAAGGATTTATACTTCTAGCTTTCAGTCATGTTTCATCTGTTCTCTCATTTAAACAGTGGGCGATGTATAGTGGCTTTGTGTATTCTTTTCATGTCGTTAAAATTCAGAAAAAAATGCAAACCTATCACAGTGAAACAAAATCTAAATGCCTTCTCTCACCATAGGCCCTTGAGATGGCTATACCAACTGTAGCTGTTTCCTGTATCCATCTGTACTGTGTGTTTTGTTAAGAATCCCAACTTTTACATCAGCACACTGTCTTTCCTTGATTCTGTTACTACAGGGTTTCTGGATCTGAACAACTCTTTCCTTGGGTGTCAAGCCAATCTTTTAAAATCCAGTGATTTTTGTTTGTTTTTTTTGTTTTTTTGTGCCTGCATGATGCAATTTAACAGTCAAACAAAACTCACATCTGGCCTTGGGGACGTAGACACCTAGGAGGCCTAAAAAACCACACCTTTTCAGGAATTATGTTCATGTTGTACTAGTCTGCATGTCAACATTTAAGTCAGTGTTTGGGGCTAATGGAGGAAGTGTGTGGTGAAATCTTGGCCTGGATATCTGCTGGCTCCAACAGAAGAACTGACGAACTGGCCGTTGCTCCCTGAGGCTAAGTTAGCCAATAGGTTACAAAATTGTAGAGCCAGGTGCTATTTTTTTTAGCACGGGGGTACTGAAGCTGCCATGTGCAGTTTGTACCTTCCACTGTGCTTCCTAGGAACTTGGAGGTGAAAAACTATATAAACAATACAGAAAGGCTGGGAGGTGAGGAGGGCTCAGTAAGGTCCAAACAGCACACTGTTTTGTATTATAGTGTATTGTATCTTACTGGATTCTGCTGTGGTGCATCAGCATAAATTAACACTAACACTCAATCGCTGACTTGTTCAGAGATATAAATCAGCTTTATGAATGTGATATAAATCTGCTTTACGGTGGATTTTCCATCACGCACACTCGGAGACACACGCAGAGGTATATCAGGAGAGCTTGCAGGCAGAGTGAAGTGGTTTAAGGAAAGCCTCATCTTAACCAGAGCTCCCATCTGTTAGTCCTACAGTGTTGGACAGACAATCGATATCTGTAGCGCTGATCTGCGACAACTGCTGATTGTCTTGGTGGACTCTCACAGCTAAATGAGATTTACTTCATTATGCTGCTTTATTTAATTGTAACAGCGCCAGGACGGAACCACAAAATAGCCTCCAGAGAAATCGGGCTGGTCACTGGACCTGCGGTCACAGAATGTGTTTCCAATTCCTTTGTAATAGAGCGATTCCAGGAACTGTCCATTTATAACAGCACAACAGGCAAACCAATTACTCTGAAGCTGAATAATATTAATCATCTGCTGTCACTGTATTCTACAGATGTTTTTACTGCCTTCAACAGTGAGTCAGATGTGAAAGTTTTTTCATCAAAGACTGAGCACCTTGAAGACCCTTGTTTTTTCAACTGTGATTGTGACACAATGGAAGGCCTTCAGTTTAAACAGAGCTGGGCTCAGCTCCGCCATATGTAATCTTAAGACTGAGAGAAAATCAAACAAAATCAGCAATCACATGAACTCTCAATGTTGTGTTTGTTAAGGCTCTGATCAGTGCCTGCATTGATCAGCCACACACACAAATGAGAAATGTAAACAGACAGACAGATTAGCCGAGTGGCTTAAAGTAGAACACAGCAGCCATGTTAAGGCTGATCCACCCACCCAACCTCTCGTTTCTAATAAACTGGAGCATGGATGAGTGGGTGCTCGGGAACAAACACTGTAGAGTTGCTGGAGATAGTAGGGACATGCACACTCGTACTCAAGCATATTTACCTAGCATGCCATAAGTGGACTGTATTTCACTTTATATGACTGTCATCCCTTTCCTGCCACTGTAAGTGAGATTACTGATGGTATTTTTATACCTCGCAGTGTACACGGACTTCCATACAGACCCAATGTAGAAACTGCCTAAATAGAGATTTACAGTAGCGTTTATTGATGCCAAATGCCAAACCTTAATATTTCTTGGTTTGAAGATTTAAAAACTTGTTTTTATGAGATTCTTTATGATCCATTTCTTTTGAACGTACTAATTTGGATAATAATTTCTGTGTTTTATTCAGGTATTGTTCACTGCTCTGCTTTTTCTCATCCCTTTCCCCACACCCCACAACAGGTCACGGCAGATGGCTGCCTCTCCCTGAGCCTGGTTCAGAAATCTTCCTGACTGTTAAAAGGGAGTTCTATTTCCCCATTGTTGCCAAGTGCTTGCTCACAGGTAACTGTCTGATTGTTGGAGTTCTCTCTCGAATATTGTAGGTTCTTTACCTTGCAATAAAGTGCCCTGTGATGACTGCTATATGAATAAAATTGAATTGAACTGATTAAATGAACTGTTTTAAACAAGCCACTTATTTATATATATTTTTAGCCCCTTCATTTTCGCAGGCTTAAAAGTAACTGGACAACAAACAATTACATTTGCAGAGATGCTTTGTAGTAGGGGTACAGAATGAATCAAATTTTAATCTCACAATTTTAGCTTCCCACAACTAAATGAACGTGATTGAGCGATACTGAAAATGTGTACTCCATCAATAGTACACAAAGCAAAAGCAAATCAAGAGCTCTCTAAATCAGCACCTGACCATGTGCCTGCATGTGCCAATCACAGCTGTTCCCTGCACCGCACAGCATGAAGTTTCCTGTATGTAGTCTGGATGAGTAGCACTGTGTTAAAAGACAGATATACAACAAAATTAAAATATCTGGCGCAGAAGAAGAGGAAAAGCTTGTCCCTTGAGGCAGACCGTTATTCGTTGTTTGGAAATACTTTGGATTTACCGCAAGTGATGTTAACCAAGAAGAAGTCATATGCAAAGAGTGTTGCAGAGTGCAAACCAACAACTAACTTATTCAACAGCCTGAAAACACATCACAAACTCAGGATAATTAATGCATGAAGGGCAAGAAATTCAATGCAGTTGTTACTAATGTGAATTGTCCAACATCAACTCAGTCATCCATAGGACTTTCCTTTAACAAACATCCAATTTTACTAGCTTAAGAAGCTATCATGGCTCACTTTCATGGTATATTTTGGGTCATTATCAAACTGCACTGTAAGTCACTTTTGCAATGTTTGCCTAAGTACAACCAGAAAATATAGAAGGTGACCCAGTTCCATTAGTAAACTTACATGCCTATGTCGTAACATTGCTTCCACCATGTCTGACAGGCGATCATCAGCCCTTCCTTTCTTTTCCTTTCCTTCCATTTTCTCTTACATCATTCCATCTTGGTACCACCTCCTCTTAGTTTCATCGGTCCACATAATATTGCAGATTGGCCCAGCTTTTTGGATTACTTCTAGCAAAGTCCACCCGGCCTTTCTATTCTTAAGTTTTACCAGTGGCTTGCATCTCACACTAATCCCTCTGGATTTACATTCATGAAGACATGTATTAACTGTGGTGAACTTCCTTGAGAATGTTAATGACATGGTGAGATGTTGTGAAGATGGTTTTCTTGGTGAAGAAAACCGTTAATGTAATCCTATTATCCAAACCCCTTGAATAAATGCTAAAGCTCTACTCTTCAGTTTGCTTCATTTCAAATCCATTGTGTTCTGATTGCTAGGATGTCAATTACTGCTGTTTTGTCACACATACATATTAAGTTCTCCTTTTTCTGCAGTGCCTGACACACAAAATAGGCAACAGTGTGACTTGCCACATAGGGATGCTTGGAGCCATATTTAAAACACACTGGGCAAGCTTCATTTTTCAATGTGCAAACTTGTGACTTCACCACCACCCCTCCAACCACTTAATACAGACCTTTTTACTTCTTAACATAGAACAATTAACTCTTGACTCCAACATTGCTGTGGCCAGTGCACAAGGCACATGACAGAACAGCAGTATTTAATGCCCCTCAATAAGAATGAGTTTGGTGGTGTACAGAGACAAATTTGAAAATATACAATGCTGTGCAAAAGTCTTGAGCCACCCCTCATTTCTTTATATTTTGCTTCTAAGGAGCCAGAATTTCTTGTAAGTTTTGAAAGTGGTCATAAGCAGTAGTTCTCTAGGATTTCAGAATTTGTTTCAAAGTTTTTCTTTGGACACTGGCTGCTTTTTTCACTCATTTTCAGTCCAGTCCTTGTACCTGACAATTTTCAGAGGAATGTTTTTTGTTTGTTAAGCCACTTGACACTGACATATGAATCATTTAAACAAACAAACAAAAAAATCAACTTAAGGGATGAACCAAAGTTGTGGCAACACATAAAAGACATCTTAGCAAAGAACCAAGCAAGAACCATTTTAAATTGCATCATTAGATACTTTGTTACTAGCAGTCTGTGACAAAATATATAATTTATTCCCATTTCATTATTAGAATCTATGAAATGTGCCAAAGATAACACAGTTTGAAAGGAATAAAATAGTATTTTTGCACCAACAAGGTGATTCCCAATGAGCTATTAGCTGAAAACTTGGCATATGTCAGCATGGTGTGCAGTGTGTCCTTAAAAAAAATTAGGAAACTGGACAAGTGGAGGAAAAATTATGAATTTTCAGGCCCCAAAAACTATCTACAGCAGATTAACAGTATCTGAAAGGCATGTCCTTAAGAAACAGAGAGAGAGAATGAGAGATGCATCTGTCTTTTCAGCAGATCCATCTACTGTTCGCCGAAGCCTCATCAGAAATGGTCTCAGTGGAAGGGTGGCTGTCAAAAAGCCATTCTTAAGAATGGGAAACTGCCATTCTTAGGAATGGAAAGGGAGAAAAGGCTGAGGTATGTCAAATTACACAAGAACTGGACTGAAAATCAGCAGCAACAGGTCTGATGGAGTGATGGATCCAAATATGAAATTTTATGTATGGAGGAGGTCAGGATAGAGGTACGACAGTCAGTATCTATAGTCATCTGTGAAACACGGTGGAGGCTCTGTAATGGTTTGGGGCTGCATTTCACCCAGTGCAGTTGGGGATCTTGTCAAAATTGATGGAAATATGAATGTAGAAAAGTACTGTCAGATTTTGAGCCACCACACAAAACCATCTGGAAAGCATCTCATTGGCAATCCCTTCATTTTTCAGCATGGCAATGATCCCAAACACAACACACTGCCAATGCAGCAAAAGAATATGTGGATAGAAAAAAAAAAACACACACACACACACACACAATGGAACACTATCAGTCATGGATTGGCCCCCCCACAGCATCAAAATTATTGAAGCAGTGTGGGATCATCTTGACAGAGAACAGAACAAAAGGCAGCCAACATTCAAAGAAGAGCTTTGAATGTCCTTCAAGAAGCTGTATAGATATATAGATCAAATTGCATGAAAGCTTGCCAATGAAAGTTCAGGCTGTGTTGAAGAATAAAGGTGAGACCAAATATTGACTTTAAAGCTGATTAGAATTGTACAAATTCAGTTTTTGACTTATACACTGTATTTCTAATAATCCTATGTGTCTATATGTTCATACCCTAGTCTTTTCAATTCATCTGACACACCCAGATGCATTAAAGTCTGATCAATATTTATCAAACAATTCTTTTCTTTTTGATCAGTAATCATCAATAAATTCAAAAATACAAAAAAATAAATTAATTAAAAGTAAAAAATGTCCAAATCTGTGAGGCATTTTGTCAGATCAAAAGTCTGAACACCAAAGACTTTCAGCAAAATTTAACACTTAACACCGATACATCCAGTGAAAATAGTTTGGAAAGAGAACACAAAAAAAAAAACAAAAGGTCCACAGACTTTTGGTCATGGACTGTTGGATCATGGCAGCACTATAGTGGAGTGCATTTCTTTGAAGAGAAGTCTGGCTTTGTGAAACTGCCACATACTGTTCTCCAGCAAGTTTTCTTCCATTTCCACACGGCCATGCATCAAGCGCAGTGCCAGTTAAAATTCTTCACACAAGGCCATCTATTCCCCGTCAGAAAGAGAAAAAGGGTTGGACACAG